>CM057003.1:59186803-59393767 GCA_029891345.1 Dryococelus australis
CAAGGCAAAGTTGTGCACAGTGAATGCAGGGAAGTAATTTTAATGTGCTGAACTCAATGACCAATGAATCAGAGGAAGGCATTCAAATACCACTTTCTGAGGTAGTGAGAGGTGTCAGTGCAGCGATAGTTGTTCCACCCGCAGTTGTTTACAGAATAAAACAGGAAGTAGGGTTCAAGGATAGTACATTAAAATCTTTTTCTACGCCACAGAAACATTGAGAGAAACGACAAATGAAGACTAACATTGACGATTTTGACATTCAGATAGTGAGGTGGACAATAAATAACTCCCATGCGATTGATAAGTGTCGATCGATTGTTGGGGTGGCTGGCAGTGCATTTGTGCGATTGTGATTTGTACTCCTACAACGTTGATTCAGAAGGTGAACGGCACTGGAAAGACACGTGTACGCATTAGTTTACATGCACATTTCAAGGATGATGTAAATATTTGATCGGTGTGTATAATAAAACTATGCAGGCCTACATGTTTGAATGTATCAATACCACATGTTCCGAAAGCACAAGGCAGCTTTTCATGACAGATTTTCCTGTAGCTACTTAGTGATTTGGTCTGTGGGATGCGTGTGTTGTCTATTCTAGGCGTATTACATCTATATTGGGTTGCGAGACAACCTTTGTGGCGCGAACTATCGCTCTGGGTAACAATGTTCAGTGTCGGTGGGTCGAATTACACTGATTAGCAATTCAAGGACATTAGGGTATCATAAACTCATGTTACATGCATGGTCGGTCTTCGCATATACACAGCATGATCTGCTCATATGTCCCTATATATCCGCAACTGTGTTGTAGCTGGTTGAAATAATATCATCGGTTTATTTTTTTTGTTGAAATATAGCTGCACGATACGAATGGTAACTTACACGGGTGCAAGGATAGTGGCAAATATGTTTTCAGCTCGTCTGTTATAACTTCGGCTACCCTCCCTCTCGTGTTCCCTCCCTCCTGTAAGCTATCACTGGACACCTCCCCTTCTGTGCTTCCTCCCCTGCTTCGTTTTTTTTCCTGCCTCCTGCTGGTTCGCGTTGACTCCTTTCCATCTTTACACAAAGGAATAATCATTTTTCCTGTCTACACTTCTGTACAAACAAAATTGCTCCGTATGTAAATACCTCAGTGTCGAAGGGTATTAAAATAATATTGATTTTGTGTGAACAAGGTTCTGGGTTTGATGAAGGTATCTATGTAATATTTTTCACTCCCGCAAATTTTATGTTAAAAAATATTAATAATTTTACAAACAGTGTATTTTATATTTAGGTACGAAAAAAATGGTTAAATGGCACCGTTTTGCACCTTGAAATCCAAATTTTCCCAGGGAGGTCCCACTGGACCCTCCCCCCCCCCTAATAGTGGAGATCTGTCTACTGCACGCAGTAGCTTGATCATGAAATTATAGCACGCATCACCACTGACTTTCACCACTTTCGAAAGTTAATGTCTGAGACTGCAATAAAACATATTTATTAGTGGTTAGTGCCTGTTGGGAGGGCCTTAAAAAGTGCTTAGTTTATCGTGAACGGCCTATAGTGCAATGTGTGTCGGTCCTAGACCTACCAGAGTGTGATAGTGAACTTGTGTGGCACAACCACTCTTGTGCCGTACCCGCCCACGTGAGAACACAACATCACAATGGCCACCATTCATGCCCTGAGGGGGTTCGGCGGCTTCCCTAGCTTTAACTGAGACACAAAGAGCACCAGTGTTAGTGCTGAATGGAGTTCGGAGTCATGCCACCGCACCGCTGATTGGCTGGCCTTTGTCCGTATGCCTGCCTGCCTGCCTGCCGAGGCGACAGGAAAGGGCGAGGAATGCGGGTTTAAGTGTTTCAGTGTACTTCTCATCTGCTGACGATCTCTGCAGCTCCTCTCGGTAATTGCCATTTCGGCCGACCACATCAATTGTTTTGGTTATTGCTGACTGGTTCTCCATTCTGCTCTCACAAAAATGTGGAACCATTTTTGAACTACACATCCCATATCGCTTAAATATTACATTGAAATATTAATAAGTACAAGAACGCAAGAAGGAATAAAATGATTAGCGAAATGAATCTCGAATTAAGAGTATGAAACATTTAAATACTTAATTTTACCATCGACACAAGTGCGAATATGGCTTTGAAAAATTATACAAACCTGATGTTAGAACATGCAATGAAAAATTCAGAAAAAAAGGTAAATGTATATCTTTGTGTCTTAAGGTTGTGCGTCTAAACGCTAGTGTTAACCGGACTTCTTTTGTTAAACTGTGCACCCAGGTGCATGGAAAAATGGCACTTATATGCCTTCATTCGAAGGGACGTACCAAACTACAGAAAGACCTAGATAAACTAAACTAAAATAATAGTAGATACTCGAAATCTTATATGAAAAAACAACTTCTGCTGACTGATTACCATAAACATCTGAGCACGTTTAGGCCTATTGTCTTATTTAAAACGGGGGAAAAAAAATATATATATATTAAGCACAAAAAAAAACTAAATACAATAAATGGGGTACTTTAAGGAATGTTAGTTTGTTGCAGTTGCGCTATTAGTAAAACAATTCAAAGGAGCTGATGAAATTACGTTATAACTAAAATGTCATACAAACTCACCTGTGTTGGAATTTAACACGGCATATATACAATCTTCCCCTTTCAGTTTGTAAACGAAGAATTATTATTAAATCACCATCGTTGGTACTCACTAACATTACTCCTCATACAAACAAAAAAAATGTAAACGCGCACGTGAACATTTACCGAGATAGAAAAGTTACAGTAGCTACTCCTTTGTATGTGGGGAAAGCCTTATCTCCACTTACAAATTATAACATGCTGAATTCCAAGTCTGGTATAGTTTGGTTTGTTTCCTTCAGTGCCCATGCTTTCTGAGGGCGGTTCCTATTGTATTACAAAACACATTATTTTTTTATCCCTGCACATCTCTTCTACTGACGTAAAATTATTTTTTGGCAATCAGCATCACAGTTTATGAGTTTATGGAGATAAAAATCTCTTTCCTTTTCTTCCAGGGGTAAATATCTGCAAAGGCGGCAGATAAAAATGTTTACCACTTCAGGAATTCGGTGATGTTAAGTTTGTTTCGTTTGAATACCAATTTTCACATATTTCTATTTCGCATTAAATTTTTTGAAGGTTGCCATGTGATACATAAAAATCGGATAAAGTTTAATATTGTTTACACAGAATGAAGATTATGGAATTGCAGGTCATGGAGAGTAAAGAAACTTAGTATTGAAATATATGTTCTCCCATTACTTACAACACATATTGTAGGTGATATCCTTTTGAAATATACATAATTTTTACTTAGATACATCAAAATAAGGTTTTATTAGTTTGCCACTTTCTGAATTTTTGAATGATAAATGTTGGATGTTCTCAATGTATTTGATATGATAGCAATCATTTGAATTGTTAGTAAAATATGGCTGATTTTTTAATGTGCGTGGCACAATCTCCCAAAGTAATGGAAAAACAGCTTAGTAATAGAAAGTTTATTCTGTCATTGTATAAGGTACATACTGTTATTATCTATGCCCGACCATAAACTATTAGTTTACTGAGGGATAGGTTTAGGTAGCAGAAGACGCTACTAAGGAGTCTAACTTATTAAAGAGCGACTACAGTATTCACTGAGCTATTCAGCATTTATACAATTTCCAAAATTACATAGAAAGCGGCAACAAAGAATAAAAGGTTTAGTAAGATGTAAAGAGTGGCGTGTTTGAAAAAGGAACTCACCTGAGTCTCGCACCCTTGACTAGTTGGCCTGGCCGCTGCCGCACCAGGTCCAACAGCTGACCAGCCCGATGACAATCGCCAACTGTGTCATTGACAAATCCACTCTTCTCGACCTACCACGTCAGTGTGTTGACATTATCAGTTCTGATTGGCTCCCGCTGTGCACTGGAGACGGCGTAGGCTTGGAGTTTGTTTTAATTACACTGGAATGTCCTTAGGTTAGGCGGACCTACATTTTGTGTCGCTCTTTGCACATTTTTCCGATTGTTGATGAATTACATTTCGGTCCGATGTTATGCTTTGGTAGTTTAGTTTACAAACTCGTCTGTAGCCTCCTTTCCGGAATGTTGTTTAGACAAATGGTGCACAACGGGGCCATACGTAACAACGTATGAAGTTTGACCAAAGTCGGCTATTTGATTCTTATGGATAGAATTTAATATCAATTCTTTAAAAATTAAGGTCAACGACATAACTGGAACCAAATACATTGCGTTCAGTCAAAAAGTCCCATAAATCGAAAATATATGTCTTACATCGCAATAAATAACTGAAAACGTGAACAATTACGTGCACACGCTAAGCATAATGTGCATAAAAAATGTAATTCAAATTCGAAAAAAAGTTAAAAATATATGACTATTTGTACCCATAAATTAAAAAGAAAATGAATGTGGTAAACAAGTATGTAACGTAATAAAAATACTGTTGTTGATTGTGCTAGGTTACACTACCTATTTTTAATATGTTTCTAGCATCATTTATACATGTTTATGTATATATGTGTGTCTTTATTAGTAAATATTACATCTCTGCTTATTTGTACAATCGGTGCTCCGGAAGACAAGAAAATAGTAAATATTTCTCATTAAACATTATTATAATGTATATCATATACACATATTCACATCACGGCACAGTTCTATTATTCTTAATATGTAGTAAAATGTATTAGATAACCTTATATTTGGGTTTTGGAATATTAATTTTAGGTAAAACAAATTTTCTGTATGAATATAGGCGGCTTATTTATGTTTAAAAACAGCATTAATTTACACAAATATAATTTTTAAATGCCCTTGTTTGGTTTTCTAAAGCCTGCTTATATTTTCCAATTTCCTCTCATTTATTTTCTTCCATTACTTAGAAAAATTTATTTATGTGTACTTATGGTAGGTGTTATCGATGCTTATGGAATAAACATTCTTCGGCCTACCTTCTTATGGAATAAACATTCTTCGGCCTGCCTTCTTATGTGTGTTTTCGTGAAAAAGAAAAATGTGTCATCTTTTAGGGAACGTAAGTAAGCATAAAAATAAGAGCCGACCAGGAGCTTTTGTATAATTGTTTACAAATGATGATATTTTCTTGTACATCAGTTCACGTCCTCATATTTACTCAATATAATTACATTGATATTAACATTAGACTTTTATTAAAACATTATTTATAGAAAAACGAGTTGCGGTTGTTAAGTAATGGGACTGGTGAGAAAAATGTGTATGTACCAAGTTATTACAAATTATATTTAAGCTCCGCCGGTATTGTCTTTCACTTGCCTATGTATAAATGTTTTCCATTGTTCAAAGCATTGCTGCAGTTCGTCAGCTGTCAGCCTACACCAGGTATGCAATTTTTCCAACACCCGTTTGCTTTGGAAAACAGTGAGAAGTCTCATGGCACCAGATCTGGAGAGCTCACGGATTCGTTTGTCTGCTAAAGTCGCAGAGAGGGCACTGTGAGTGTGCGCATTGTAATACTGCAGAATCCATGATCTGTCCTGCCAAAGTTGCTTACTTTTCTATCTTATTACTTGTCCAATCTTATTCAGGATATCTAGTCCAGTTCCCTGAGCTGCTCGAGTTGTATGTTAACCACCATCCTGCCACGATGACAAACAGCTTTCTTTTTCGCTTAAGTCCATGGATAATCTAAATTACACAGGAAGACGGGGCAAGCATTGTTTACAGTAGCTATCAAGGAAACACATCTTACTTCGCCCCTCATCAAGTGCACAGCCTAAGGGTGGTCCAGTAGCATTGCTAAATTGCCACACTTAGAAAAATTTCCTTACGCGACATCTCTGTAAGAGTCCTAGTCAAAGGAAAGAGGATGCATTTATGAGCTAAGAGTTTTTAACGGTTATTTTCAAATGCGTTCAGCCATAAATTATCTGCAATGTATTACAGACTTAGTGAATTGGTTATGCAAGTGAATTAGAGTTGATGGCGACTGACAATCCTAATGTCGATAAGAGCTCCATTCACTATAACGGTGATGGATACTACGATGTACTAAGAGCACTTAGAAGTGGGGGGGGGGGGGGAGCGATTCTTTTGTTGTCTGCATAATTAAGGTAAGCCGGACCAAGGAATCACGTGTAAAATGTCAGCAGTTGGTGGTGGGAACAGAACCCGCATCTGCGCGTGAACTTCAACAACGCTACTCGTCGCACCGTATGGAGACTGAAGTTATAGTAAGGAGTAATAAACAGCGTTGTTTTGAACTACAGACGAAAACTATAATAGAGTATTCCTTACGAAAAGTGACAATGAAAGTATATTACGTATAATGGCGTGGGGTAACGGTGGCTAAGCGATTAGCACGCTCGCCTCCCACCAAGGCGAACTGGGTTCAATCCCCGGCCGGGTGACAGGATTTTCGCATGTGGAAATCGTCCCGGACGATGCTGTTGGTCGGCGGGTCCTCTCAGGGATCTCCCCTTTCCCCGCCCCCCAATTCCGGCGCCGCTCCATATTCAGTTCAATCGCCCTCATCGGCTCTGAAAACCTCGATTTTAAGAGCCGCCCAAATCTCTTCACCCACTCACTAATGACGTGCAATGTATGTATAAGTCCTTGAAATTCGATATTTGACTATTTTTTATATTGAATTAAAATTACCATAAAATACTTGATATTAAACGAGAACGCCTTGAAAATGAAAAACGCTGCCTTGTATGGAGATCTTTTGAATGCGAATGTTTCTAAAGGGCAATTCCAACCGGTTTCATTCATTTATACGGTAAGAATATTTGAAAATCCTGAGCTCAGCTTGAAGTTTTTAATGATGTATATTAATTTTCTGTATTGAGTTAGTAAACATAAATTCTCAAAGTTCTGAAAATAATATATATAGTTTGAAAACATATAATTGTTTGCGTGCCACATTTGCAACTACTGACGTGGATTGTTATTAACTGCCAGGAAAATTGTCACAAAATTCAAATTTGAATTTAACAATGTGCTAGTCTCTTTAGGATGTTGTTTCTTAACGAGCATTATGCCCTTATTATATTAAAATTAAATCATTCGAAACTCTCCATTTTCAAGGACGCGTACGTCCCTCATTAATTGTTATAGTGCGTAGGTCGTCTGTGTTTTTCTGCATAAGGAATCATCACTCAGCATTCTTGCCTGATTTAAAAATAACGCAATTTACTCTTCTATTAGGCAATAAGGGTTTTTAGGATAGCTGGAGGCTACGTACATTATATTCGTAGTCCGTCTGACGTCAGATATCACGTGATGGCCACATTGCTCGCACTTGGAAAGTTGGGGAATAAACATGTTGACGCCAAGTTCAATGACGGTTTTCTACAATTAAAAAAGCACGTGGAGAGTTTTGTTTATCAAATATGACTTTCACGTTTGCAGATAAGTATAAATATTGTTCTCATTTATCTTCTTTTTAAAGCAAGTGGCCGCACTAATAAAATTCTATTGCCTTGTGATAAGGTTTGTTCTTGCAGGCATTAAATTCGATCACTTTATTGTAATAACTGAATAGTCTCTAACAGTGGGCTCGCTGTATGCATTATAATAAGCATTGATTCAATATTTAAATATATTTCATTTGAATGGCTATGATTATGCTTTGTATTGTAGGCTCTGTAACTCTTACCAACTTTTCCTTTCCCGTTAATCTAATTTAGGTAGCTAATTCAATAATGTATCATTTTTAATTTAAAATTTTTGTGTTGTAATTTTACGCTTTATGGTGGTAGCCTTGACCAACTGAATATGGAAGAGGGGCGTTGTGATTTTATAAACTGAAATCAGGTTTACCACTAAACTACTTTTATGCGTGAATAAGCAATTCATCTTTGACTATGAATACTTGAGAAATAAGTAAAACTTATTTCATGACTATGCATACATGATAAGTAGTACGCCCTTAGAGGGAAGACGATAAGTTTCTGGTATAGGGATTACCATTTAACTGAAAATTTGTAACTGTCACATAGTTACTAGGTTTCTCTTCGTTTCTAATGACTTTGTGGTGATCATTTCTTACCATATTCGCTGCTAAGTGCTCCCCAACTTCCGGTTTTTTTTCCCTTTTATTATGAACCCAGTTAAAAGAACCTTCGTGACCACAAAATCGATATGTGTTCCTTTTACACCTAACAAGCTGTAACTAAGCAAGAAGATCTTCGGGCAATATTCGGTATAAAAAATTACAAAGTGTGTTTCCTACCTGCCAGGTGACACGCATTCTGTTTTAAGAGTTACGCATTAATTTATCGAAAGCTGTTCGCCGGAGTGTGTTCCAAACACATGGCATTTTTTTTATGTTAATTGGTGTGTGTTTCATGGGAAGTCTTAAAAAAATCGCTTACATCTTGGGGTTACGAAATCTCATCAGAAAAATAAGTTGCCAGCCCCTACTTTCACCATGAAGGAGGATGATATTGCAAACTGCGTTTCTAGAGGTACCTATAAGATCTACGTTCTACAACGCGCTATTCAACGATTTGTTGCTTAATCGCAAGTAATTTGTGATATTATTAAAAGAAATAAAATTGGAATTTTTGGAGTGCATATCTTCCTTAATAATAAGGGTCGAGTAATAGTGATAAATTACATACCGTCTTATATTTTTCTTAAGCAATAACCTGCCGGAGTTTTTCAGTGTTGGTAAGAAACGCTCGGCACAATAAAGCAAAATTTGTGAATTAAAATATAGTCTAAAATAATACTGATTTTAAGGCAAACCCACAGTCTATAGCATATTTAAGTATAGTGTAATGGAACTCCTAATTCCCAAAATGCACCAACTTACATAAATGCGTAATTTTATATTCATGCCAAACATTGCTGAAATTGTCGATATTATACGTAAAATTATTTGCGGCATGAATAAATATAATATACTACTGTAATGAGATTTTTTCGTTAAAAACAACACTATAAGATAATACTTAAATTAATCTACGTAATCACACAAGGTAAATTTTGGTAGATTGAAATAAATATTTTTTTTGTAATTTTATTTTTTTGAATTTGCTTTGTATTTGTAAAAACAATTATGTTAATTATTTTTAAAGATGAAGGTTTTTATAAAATGAATTCTGCTTACACTTTTAGAAAAAATTATTTAGGGCTGTTTTGTACCTCATGAAGCAAAAATTTGTAAAGCTCGCCATAAGAGTACTATCTAAATAGCTGATTTACAAATTACGAAGTGTATGGGTTAAACAAAATTGCTTATTTCTGTGACCCCTCCTGAGGCAGCAAGACACGCATTAACTAGGGGGAACCAGGGTAGCTCAACGGACAAGCACTCAATAACAAATTACTACTTTTATTGAAAGCTAAATAATTACAATCACGCCTCAAGTAGGCGACTCAGTCTCCAATAATGTTCTACAGCAAGGCAATTACAAGTAGCAACTACATCTCAACAATTACGCTTCTCAAGGGGTGCTGATGACCTTAAACAAGCTCAAGGTAGGTTTATGTTGTTGAGGCGAACTACGCTCAGAGGGAGCTTAATGCCGTCACAAGTCCCGCGCCCTAGCGTGCCTTAAGTCGCCCTACCAGGGATTTAATAATTACCCTCTTTGCCACACCGCAGTCGCACAGCTCTCTCGACGGTGGGCTCGTAAGGGCGTCGAAGGCGGACCACAGACTGCGGTCCTGTCGTCTTGTCCACGAACAGAGCCTCAGGCAGCGGCAGTTAATATGGCGCCCAGAGCCGCCATCGCTCTAAGCTTATATAGCTCCTTTCTGACCTCGCGCCAAAATCCCTGCTAGGTGTTATTAAAAACAAGGCTAGGCTGGTCGAGGTCGCTCTGCACCTCACCTCAGCATGACGCTGAGAAACCCTCGCAGGAGCCGGCAACAGCATTATGGTATTGGACGGGGCCATCTTTGCTTAGTTTTCGCGTGCTTGCGGAAAATTAAATGTCGATACATCCTCCATGCAACCACCTTGAAAGGAATGCGACGTGCAAACACCAAGCTTCGGATGGCATTAGCATTTACTGGCTATAAATTGTATTCTATAATTGTATATTTTCTGTGGTCCAATTTCAGAGTTTTTGAGAAACAGGAGATCGAAGGAGAATACGTATACAGGCATAGTTTCTTTGACTTTAGAAACAGGTCGACTTTTTAAATTAAGCATTATTAACGTAAAAACGATTATATTAAACTCAATATTTTATGAATAACTTTTCAATTGTTTTTTTTTTTAAATTGATTTTTTAAAATTATATATGTTTTAGACCATTTGTAAACTATTTCTTACGAATAACACTTTACAGCGGGAGATTCCGTAAACAAACAATCGGTTGAATGCGGCCGTTACAGTTGTGTATGCGTTAGCTTATGGAATTAGGGATGTCGTATCAAGGAATACTTTCGTATAGGTTCAGAATAATTCATAAATGTGTGAGTACAGACTCGACAATAAAACAAACGGTTGAAACGCAGTTTTATGGCAAGATCCTCGTCTTTAGCGTTTCTGGACACACTGTGCAGAAGATGTGAAGCAGGATTCGAAATAAAGATCGGTTTAAAGAGAGATCAGTAATGAACACTTCCCCTACTAAAATCTCCATCGCCTACTACCATCAGCCTGGCTGATGGCTGAAACTGAAATAACAAGTTTCGCAATAAGTGGGGGCCACGGTGGCTGAGTGATTAGCCTGCTCGCCTTTCACCATGGTGAACCGGGTTCAATCCCCCACCGCGTCACTCCCGGATTTTCGCAAGTGGGAATCATGCCGGACGATGCCGTTGGCCGGCGGATTTTCTCCGGCATCTCCCGTTTTCCCCGCCCCTTCATTCCGGCGCCGCTTCATACTCACCTCAATTAACCTCAATGGCTCTCAAGACCTCGTTGTTAAGAGCCACCAAAATCTCTTCACTTGACTTCACTTCGGAACAAGTACAGTATTTTCGGGTCATCATTGCGTGCGAAATAGGTTATTACGCTGTAATGATAGTAGCAAGAATATGATTTATAGTAAACATGATTCAGGATTAACCGAAAATATTAAAAATAATCGTCTAAAAATCAATCGCAGCACAAGTGTAATGTTGAAGTTGATAATGGCATTTTTTTTTAATTTTGGGCCAACTACAGTAGGCTAAGTATTGACTGAAAGATATAATAATTTGATTTGGAGGAATTCTGCAACGATACTTGACGTCGGACGCACGACAAAGTTATATTTAAACGTTGCAAAGAAAATGATCATAGAGCAGATGTATGTAATAAATAAAACAAGGCTTTAAAAAACGCCCTTCTAAAAGCGAACCAAAACAGGCACGTTTGTGCGCGAAAATGAGGGCACACTTATGACAACGGCAGTCAAAAATTATACAATTACGTAACGAACAATTAGAAATAGTTTTACTAAATGGTTCATTTAAAATTAATACTCGCGTTCGTTCACGTCGATGTATAAAGCTAACACCTTCACTGCATTCGTATGAGCTGCCGAAGTAGCGTATTTTCTTTGAAAGCTGAGGTGAGTGTCAGGCAAGGCCAGCAGTGACGCGACTTGTTTATACACGCGAGGAAAGCACTCGTGCGGTATCAGCACACTCGAGCAAATGCAGTGTATCGATGGAGCTACTATCGCTACTAACTGATAACTGCCGAGTGTAGATTCGCAACTGTTCCACTTATCCCCGAGCAGCATTGCTTGGCATCGTTCTACCAAGGCGGACGTTCGCTTTTGACTTGAGGGCGGTGTCAAAAATCTTAATTTGGTTTAATGGGGCATATAAAGGCATCGTCTGCTTGGAACTAAGAAAATAACAGCATATATATATATATATATATATATATATATATATATATATATGTATATATATCGTAGTGGTTATATTTTTTGTGCTAATAAAGACGCATGCGTAGCTTGGAAGTATTGTTTATGGAGTATTTTACACTGCATAAATGTTAAACCTGAGTTGTGCACGTTGGAAAGCTAGAGTCGGCAATCTGCCATCCAGGAGTTTGTTCGTGTAGTGTACAACAGGCCTGGGGCAGTGCGCGCACAGAAGTGGCAGGAAATTGGCAAGGCGATGGCGAGGTGCACAAGTGGAAGAAGGGGAAAAATATAAATCTGCGATAAAGGATTACAGTAGCACACACTGAAACGGCGAGGGTGTGACGGAAAGTCAGTTTGAGGGCAGTCGGTGCCAGAAAGTCGCCAATAACATCCAAGGTGCTTATAGCCACGATTCTTCATATCTACAGCATTTGTGAGAATTAATTTCTCGTAAATGCTGTTCTTGATAAAGTAAGCACTTTAGAAATGAACCTTAGAAAAAAGTTACTGCCCCCGCATGCATATATTTTAATAAGCGCGCTGAGTGGCATTCGACCAGTAAAGTTGGTAACGATAGATGGAAAGTAGTTCCATATCCTAACGTCGAATAAAAAGTGTTAGGTAACTTAAGATGACTTATTTCGCTTTTGAATTTTTTAATGCATCGAAGTGTAAAAATTAGCAGGTTTGTGAAGTATTTACTTTCTCAATAATTTCAGTGCTTCATTTTACCGATGCATGAATGAAGTTACGAGGTCCATGGCAATATAAACTTTACATAAGGCGGAGAAATACACAACGTGTATAGTCCATTCCCGATTGGAAGCGACTTATGAAAATCAACCTTTGAAAAAACGCTCCAGGCATAACATGTCAACCTGTTTTTTCAATAGCATGTATTCCAAATATATATATAACACTGTGGTTAACTTTGGAGTACTGCATTATTGAATAAATGAAACTTTACCTTAATATCTTCTATAACTTGTAATATGTATTTGTTTCTGAAATATGAATTAACAACAGCGCGTGCAGCGACGTGTTGGAAACGACCAGTAAGAAATAGTTCACAATTAAAAATATTATTTTAACCTCGTTTTTCAGTATACTATTTGTAAGTTAAACGGTGCATATTGAAATATTTAAATATTTGGATACCCCGATGGCAACATATCTCATTTTTACAGTTTAAAATAACAACGGAAAATATCGTGAGTAGGCCGTAATGGTACGGTATCGAGCAAGAGCAGCTTTGAAGCAACTGTCTGTTGAGCGAAGTTTGGCTCTCTCTCTCTCTCTCTCTCTCTCTCTCTCTCTCTCTCTCTCTCTCTCTCTCTCTCTGTCTTTGTCTCTTTCGCACTCGGGAAGTTTCACTTCGCTAAAAGTTACGGTATGCTTATTTGTGTGCATGTTCACCGCTATATTTTAAGTTTCTATGAAAAAAAGGAACGACACGAGTTGCGTGCTGATTTTAATATCGCCTTTTCGTTGGACTCTATACCTTCGTTATTAGAACTGAGAGCGTCCTTTTAAAGAAATAACCCAACACATATCAATAACAAAAAGTTACTTGCAACAGTTCATTACCCCGCAGTTGTAACAGTGTTAAACACAGTCGCGGCAAAATATTAACGTGCATTACGTGTAATGTGCTATGTAAAAACAATTGTTAATGTAACGTAACCGTAAGAACTATCGTTAATTGAGGCATTTTTACAACGTCATAAAGTTGACCTAAATAATGCTATAGGCCTAAACTGTGAATATTCGTACGAAATGGTTTTTGAAATAGATTTAAGACCGAATTCTTTGAAAAGCTGTAAACAGTAAACAACACATTTGACAGGTATAAAAGTAAAAGTCACATTTCAATGTCTATTTTTAGGTGTAGCGAACGTATACGAACACACATGCACACACAATGGCATGTAAACATTGATTTTGACAGATGCTACATGGCAGTCACATGTCAATGATTGTTTACTTTTGGCGGAAGGATACGAAATGGGCCTGCAAGTGGATATTTAGCAGGGCTCTGAATAAGTTGCTTCCAATGGGGAATTGACTATATTCAAATAGATCTTAATCATGGCTTTCAAAATTGCTTAATTAACCGTGGATAGCCCATACCCAAACGGGAGCCGATATTGTAAAATCCTCTTATAATTTTGTTACAAATGTTTTTATTATATAGTCTAGATTTTCCAACAAATAGTGTGTACTTTTATCCAATTAATTAATTAACGAAAATTTTGTTTATTTAATTATTAGCTAAAATTATACAGTGTTTTGTGTTAAGAGAATTAGACTACACATTAAAGCAATTCGTAACAAAATGGTAAGAGGATATTACAATATCGGCCCCCGTTTGGGTACAAAAAATTAATTTTCGCGAAAGCTGAAAAATGAAGGATCGTGACCTTAATTCGTACACCACGCCACGCGAGCGCCTCTCTATCCCTGCCAGCTTTCTCTCTGCAACTGGCGTGTTGCTAAGTTGGAGAGTGAAACGCCTTTTCGTGAGTATTCTTTTATCTTCACAGCTCTTTAATACTACCGAGAATTCGATGTACGTTTGGCGGGTCACCACAAGGGGAGGATCACCTCTTGAGTCGAATGTATTCTGTAGCTTCAGTTCCGTGACGGGCTTTGAACGTTTCTTGCCCGAAATATGGTGCTACTTAAATCTTGTGCCGTCACCAGTAGTTGCAGAAACTGAAAAATTACTGTTCGCCGAGAAAAAAAAATTAGATCACAACTGAATTGAACTCACTATCATTCTGTCTTACATCTAAGCCAGTGAGCCTCGCCAGTATGCTACAGTGCACTTGACAGTTTTATGACTAACAACAGGTTAAGTACCTCCCAGACAAGTGTTAAAACAAGTCGGGCTATATTTTACATCGTCTTTACAAGTTCGTATGTTTGTGATGATACACACGTTCATGTTTGGATTTTGCACGTTTTACCCAAGTTCAAATACATTTCACATGGATTTATTTTACGTTTGTTCATTTCTAGAAAAAATATTCATCGCGTGGAATGAGACAGATACGTACGGGCGAAACGCCGGTTTAAAAATGTACGTAGGCCTACTCATAATGAAAACAAATAACACTTTTTTCTGTAACCTCAAACTAATTTTAAAAAACTTATTTCACCTATAGAAGATACTGGTTTAAGCTCCATTATTCAATTACCACAGCTTTTGTTCGTGAGTTTATGGCAACTCGTGGAAAATATGCGTCATTTTCTCCTGTGGCTCGAGACGCAGAGTGGATTGCGCGTTATCTGTCTTCCGCGTTAAGTTCGCGGCCGTTTTTATAGTCACTACAAACTTTCCGTTCGCAAACTGAGCGGTCGTAATCAACTATTGCAAAGCACGGTTTTGCGTCGTAGTTGAACCTAAAACTGCTTCGCGCTTCCTAGAGTCGCTGTCATAATAGAACCATTGGGAGATATCACAAGCGCATCACGTGTCCAATCACATCTCCTACAAGCAAGACACTGGAAGGGCGTGCCGTCTTCTCAGCGACAAACACGTCTCTACGAGACTTTCAGCCACCACCTTATCATTTTACAGCACTGCAATAAAGATAGAGATGTGTTGCAACTCCACACGCTGCTTTAAATGAACGCTCGTAAGAACGATTGCGAAGAAACACCATTTGTGTCATTTCCACGTTCTGGAAGTACAGGCTATAAGAAAGAGACCGAGAACAAGTTTCGGACGAAAAAAATGTACTGAATGATTTTCGCAAGAAGATGTCGCTTAGAGACTCTAGGCACTAAGTAGTTTTTTTTGTTTATAAATTAACTTCTGTTATCACATTTGGGACCCGATTTATAAAAATCCGATTTATCACGAAGAATATGTTATGAAACAGAAAGCAAATTTTGTACTTCCCATATAAAAATTTACTCTTGATTTCAACACAAATTTTGATCATACTTGACAGGCACATGAACAGTGTTTAAAGAACAGTAGGGTAAAGGGCCCCACTATGGAATACTTTTTGGCGTGAAGTGAAACACTCATTTATTTGTAAATATTAAAATATAATATTTTTCACCAGCACATTTATATATTTTACGCACTTGAAAAAAAAAATGTGAACACACAAAATGTTCATACCAGTTAAAGTCAAAAGTAATTATATTAATAGTTGCTAGTATTTTACATTAAGCACCAGGTGTGCTTAACGTGGAATACTAGGTGCTCCTAAAATAAAATATGTTAAAATACATATATTATTGTTTACATAAGGCAAGGAACATCGCATTATTATAGATATAAATAAACTATAACATACTAATTGGATATTCAGTACTCTAACATGTATAAACATTGAAAGGCAATTGCCATAACCACGGTACTAGAAAAAATATTATCAATAAAATTAATGCTCTCAGAAAAATTTTTGTAGTCCTATGAGTTTATATCATACATACCTCAATGAATTTGTAGCAAATATACTGAACACTAGGAAAACCCGCACATTTGTCGTGGGCACACTTCTTACACTTTCGTCACTTCACCCAATCTCCCATTTCGTTAGTGCTTATGGACCATAGCTGTCCACATCTCCGGCATTCCGCATCATCTTCGGCTTCATATTCGCTTAAAGAGCTTGAATCGTCGTCAGTTTCATCACTATGATTAGTAGGCGACCTTGACCTTGTGCCTCTAAACTTGCCCACAGTAGGCCTATATTTGCGTTGACTATAGGCAAGTGATCTCTCTTCACTGAATGTAAAGCAGCAGCTGCTTGATTTCTCTTCGCTTGAAGTAACTCGTCTTTGTTCGGTGTAGATATGAGCACCTTGGCCGAACTTCTCTTCCTTCCTCGATTATTGGGGAAATCTTTTCGAACTGCAAGCAGAGGACTCAGATCTACAAACTTCGGATCTGTTATAGTTCCATTCGTATCACTGGCTGTATGCCTGCTAGTGCATGGTGGCGCAAGAATGTTGGTGTTTTGCGATGTGCATGGCAAAACATTATCTGTGTTCATCAAAGTGTTATGTACAGTCGGGACATCATCAATAAAATCACGATCTTGGAAGACTCCTTTGTACAAAGGAAGTATTTCACTTTTTCCTGAAACCATTAATTGCTGTCTCTAATGTAGCTGCACGTGCATAAGCTTTCCCAAAGAGTTTGGATAGTTTATAGCTTGTGATTGGGTGGACAGGGTTTCGATGGTTATACAGCCATGTCCTTATCTCTTCATTAAAATAAGTCTTGAGCGGGTGCATAAACGAAATATCCAGTGGCTGTAACTTATAGGAACTATGTGGCGACAAGCATACTAGTGTCACATGGTAACCTCGTGCGGCGACAATTAGGTCAAGATTGTGTGTAGGCGAATAAAAGCCTTCTAAAATAAAAATTACGGGAGCGTCCACGGTTGGTTTTAAAAATGATACAAAATTACGAAACCACTTAGTAAGGAAGTCCATTTGTATCCAGCCCGAAGGATGAGTTCCAAATATGGATCCAGGTGGAGCATCATCTCGTAGTCATTTTTTTTTATTTTTTCTGTGAAATGCAAGCATCGGAGGTACGTAAATTCCACCAGCCTCATGTAAGTAAGTACAGTTATCAGACTTCCCCTCTCTGCTGATGTAAGGCTGCCTATCTGCTTCTCCCCTTTCCTCGATAACACCTTTGGCTGTTCTGACTGAACAATGGCGAGGCCTGTTTCATCACAACTGAACACACGATTGGCGGGATAGTTATGTTTGTCATACTCATCTTCTAGTAGTGAAAAAAAAAAAAACAAGTCAACACTTTCTTTGATGAAACCCTTAACTCTGGCTACAAATACCCCTTCAGGAGTGCTCAGGGATAAATCTGGATTTCTTTTCAAGAACTTACGAAACCACGTACGCCCTGTTGCTTGTTTCTGCATATTAAATTGATTGGGAGTGATATTTTCAACAGCAAACTGAAATGTCAGTCTTCTAATATCTTTCATTGTTAGCGCATAAAACCGTTTATCCATATTCAGGCAATGCTGCTGCAAGCTGATTGTCTGCATCTCTGGAAAAAGTGGGTCTTCTCCCTAGCGGAATGTTGATCATTTCGTTGACATATAAATCGGGATTTTCGTTTGTCTTTCTAACAAACCGGAACAATATAGCTCTCGGGACATCGAATGTTTGTTGAGCTTTTAAGAACGCCATTTACTTTGCCTGATCAGCGCGTATTGCATTAGCCATTTTTTCCTTGTCCCACCTACAGCTAGGCGGGCTTTTGTCTGTCATCTGTAAATCAAGGACAAATTAGATGAAATTCAGCGCGTGATAGGAAAACCTTACTAAAACAAAAATAAATACAAGAATTTGGTCGCCATTTTAAACTAAGCATAAGGCATGATAGTAAGTTCCAGTCCTCATTAGAGAATTTATGCTAATTATCTGGCTTTTGTTTATAATAACCCAATTATGAACAACTTTTGTTTTTACCCAACGTGAATAACAAAAATAGTTCTAGTGCGTACATTAACAAAGAGATTGAACGGAATTTCTTGTTATAATACAGGCTCTAAGGCCGTGACCGAATTGACAAATTAGTTATTTTCTAGATTCGTGATTTGGTAGGTTCAATTTGGACGTTGTCGACAGTCACGTGTTTAGCACTCGTGTCAACGCATTATTACATTAAAAGTGAAAAATATTTTTGTCTAATTTTAATGCTTAAAATCGACGTAGTATTTCTGCAATCATCACTGGAATGCTACGAATACGTTAATAAATAAGAAAATAATGAATTATGCAATAACAACTTTCAAAAAATGTTGTTGCGGAATATATAAACAAAGCATAAACCTATATTGCTTTCTAAAACATTCCTATTGTATTTTATGTACTGTTATTTGTTTCAAAAATCATTATATTTACGCATTCGCGCATGTGTTTTTTTAAGTAAAAACGAACATGACGCAGATTTTGTCATTTTGTATTTTTGCTAACATCTGCTAGATACAAGATACGAAATGCCAAATTACCAAATACGTTACCATTTTTTTAATACGAAAAAGGGTCACGTGATCATTTTGTAAACAAAACCTGCCAATTCGGACACTGCCTAAGATTGAAAATAAGGTGTATCCTATTGTGGAATACTCCAGATTAGGCACCTTCCTGTATTTCACGTTGGGCACATCAAGCCATTTTGAAGCCTAGTAAATCGCAAACACTTGTTTGTTGGATAAATTTATTGTATATTAAAATAATTTTGAAATCCTCCACTAATACACTACCTAAATTAGCGAAAAAACCCTTTATAAAACTTACAATGTCTTGTGTTGAACAAAATAAAAACCCTTCACAAAAAACTCGACTTTCCGTTTAAAATTATAACGTTCGCTAACTGGCGCTCTCACTGCAGCTTCCCAAGTCGATTTGTCATTAGTTGGGGGGGGGGGGGGGAGGATTCCAACAGATGGCATGAATTCCTCCATTTTTAAAATCAGTATTTTACATTGGGAACGTATTCCAGAAAGGGTGCACCCACCCTACTAGAGTAGGTTGTTATTAACGAAATAAAACATGAAAATACAATACACTAGTACTCAACTTGTAAATATCTATAATCCTGAAATATAGACAAACGAGCGTCAGATAAACCAGTTTTTAAAATCAAAATTGGCATATCTCTTTACAGGCCTGCCTTAATCTGAAGAACACACACACATCTATGCTGAAATGATGAAATATGCATTTGCTTCTGTAGGCTTATTATTAATATTTTTGCTCTTGTCCAGTACGATTATTTTGTAAATATATCATTTCTCGCAAAATAAACATTTATAATACAAGGTACTGCTATTAGAGTTTTATCTGAAATCCTGCACACTATTTGATAGTCTGGGCAGATCGCAAAATTAGCACCCCATTTTTAAGGCGTGAAACTATCATTTAAAGCGACATACAGATGATTGTAGCAGGTAAACTCCGAAGATGATGCTTTCACAAACTCATTTATTCAGTTCACTTCCCCGCCGAAAAAGCATGTCATGCGCAGTGGCACACACGCAGAGGCTCCAGCGAGTCCGGTCATTCAAAACACTCCGATGACTACTAAAATATACCACCATATCTCATGTGTCGATTGATTTGAGATATAGATAGAACACCCAAAACGCAAAACAAAAAGTCCATACGAACACACAGACGGGTGAAAGTGAACGTGGGGTAAATCACTTGTTAACTAAATCAAGTCATTCCATGTTCTGGTACGCCAGTCTCAATATATAGCTCAGCGACTTAAGTCACTCTAGGGCAAGCAGGTGGCAGATCGTCATTATGGCAGCTTATGTAAAGCTAACATACATCTGTTTTTTCTCAACACTGGATGTTTGTACTTAAATTAATTTGGCTCGACCCATACATATGACAGACTTGCAATGGTTCCCGAAGTAGGCTATAAATTGTTAACATCCGTACATGGTAAACCTTTGTTCGTGTCACTGTGGCCTCGCTTGTGTGTGGAAGGTGATTCACTTCCTCAAGAGATGCTAGAAATACCCATCTTGCATCTAACTGCGCTCCTACACACGTCACATCAGCGACTGCCTGGCATGATCAATTATCCCAGATGTGCTACGGATCTGCTGGCAACATTGTTCCACTTACTGGCGAAACATCACAATATCCGTAAAATGGGTTATGTAAACGATGGTCTTGATGTGACCTCACTTGTAAAAATACACTGGATTCGGGTCTGGGGAATGTTCAGGCCAGGCAACTGGTCCTGCACGACCCATTAACCTTTGCAGGAACTGTCGATCCAGACCGGCTCTGGCCACTCTACTCGAATGTGGCGGTGCCCTATAACGCGTGATCGACATGCGGTGTAACTGATCTAGTGCGACGTCCCCGAGAAGCATATGGTACTGTTGTTGCCGAATTTTACATTGCGACTGGCCTGGAAAGCGCTTGATTTCCGATGTGCGTTGGATGTCAACAGTGAACTGGGCATAGGAACAAACACTCCAGTTCGTATATATTTCTACCTCTACCCAAATTGGAGTATACCGACTACCAGCAGCAGGTGCAGTGACATGGGTCTGTAACTAGAGAATCATCCATCCCGGGCGTATCTCGAAATTTCCTATTTCCGGGTGTACAATCCACACCCAGGTTACTTCCTACAAAAATAAACCCTTCCTTTATATAACCTATTACTTTTTGTTACAAATTTACTATTTGTATTTATATCATATTGAATAAATTGTGTACATCGTGTACAAAATGAGTTATTCCTCCTTGAAGTGAATAAATAACTATACACGTAACACGCAACTTATACAGAACTGTGTATATAATAACCCTGTAAAGCTACTTGTTCGAATTATTTATTTTCTGCGTTAAATATATAGACGTATTACTTGCAGCTTCTTTATAGTGGCTTGCAGTTATCTGGGCGTGTCTCAGCGCGGGTTAGCTGGGAAGCGGGGTCGACGGAGAAAGGGTGAACAAGGGGTGGAAAGGGCATAGAGGACACACTTCAAGACAAGGGAGCGCACACGCCCAGATATCTGCCGGCCACAGTACTTACAGTAAGGCCACGCTTGCCTGCAATAAGGTGTGGGCAAGGAATCTTATCTCCAAGCTGGCGTTCCTTTGTCGAAGAAAATACAGCGAAACACTGTTCCTAGTCAAGCTAAACCATGATAATATATTGTTCGACAAACCTGTGTTTGCTGGCTTTGCCATACTCGACATGTTGAATACCCTAATGTTCCGCTTCCATTACGACATAAAGAAGGCATGGTATGGCTCTGACATGGGGTTGGTATATACGGATACAGATTCCTTCCCCATGGCAATATCGTGCCGGGATTTATACCACAACCTGGCCTCAGACCCAGTGTTCATAGCCGAGTTCGATCTTAGTGGCTACCCTTCCACTCATCCTTCCTACTCCAATGCCAATGTCAAGGTCATTGGCAAGTTTAAGGACGAGTGTGGGGGGAATGACATGATGGAGTTCGTCGGGCTGAGGGCAAAATTTTATGCTTTTGCATGCAGTGAAAATGTCAGATTCAAAAGAGCATTGTCCATCAAGTCATTAACATCGAGAACTACAGGCACATTCTTCTGGACCACCAACTCGTGAGGGTGCAGGTACAAAGCATTAGGTCACACCAACAGGACATCTGCACAGAATGCAGCAATAAGGTCACACTGTTGTGGATTGACAACAAGCATCAGATCTTGGACGACATAATACACATTTTCCCCTACATCTACATTGCATAAATCTTGGTTCACACTCGCCCAGGCAGGCACATCGGGATGCATAGTAGGAGGCAGTTCCTCGCCCCAGGACCATCGAAGATGAACCACTTCCGCTCCCCTCTCCTGCAATGAACTACCTGTGTATGTGGATTTGCCCCAGCATGCTGGAGCTACAAGGAGGAGCTGTATAGGAATCCTGCTGGGTATGCCGGTGATCTCCTGCTCCACTTCAAACACACTGTAGTGTATATAGCAGTCATATATATCCTACCAGGTGTGTTGGCTTGCATGGACACCACACTTGAGTACATACAGGAGTTGTATAATGTTCTTGTCAAATGCATCACCAGTGTGTGTAATTGCATCTGCACTGTGAGCATTTACAGCATATTGGAGAACATACTACAGCTGGTCAGGTGTGCTGGCTGGTTGTATGCTGTGGCGCCTTGCATGTGATTGGTTCTTATTCCCCACACTCTGGTTCCCCTACTTAAGATTATTCTCCCCCAAGTATACAGCACATGAGTTATCTTCAGTGCATACTGTATACTTTATGGCTTGGTTCTGGCTTACTGGAGCACATATGGGGGACCTGATCTGGCCTGTCATGTATGCTGGCTAGTCGTGCACTGGATAACATGTAGGGAGCAGTCCAAGCCCTGTACAGGTGTAAAACCAGTACCCTGGTGCACATTTAGCACTCACTATGGCTTCTATGTATCTGTTTATATGTATGTCTACTGCTATGTATTTACACATACTGTTCATTGTTACTTGCAACCACTTTCATTACTTTATATCTCGACATATTTAGTTTCACCCCTCTACATTTTGCACACATACAAACACACACACAATATCTACCCAGGGATATGTCATCTATGTTGCATCTCCGACACAGGGAACTCTGTTTTTCACCCTCCCAATGGGAGTGATGTGAATGTGGAGGTCAGTACATTTATTGTTTACTGCTGAATGGTCTGGTCGCTCTTACCGAAGCTGCATGACCTCTTCTTACATAGCTTTTAGCCTCTACCTGTCCCCCCTTTACTCTGGCATGTGCTGTGTCATTTTGTTATTTGTTTAGTAATATGTCTGTTTCATTGTGATCGAGTTTGGTAACTCTTTCTGTTTCGGCATCGAAACTGAACCAGTCCCATATCTATCACAACATTCTCACTGAAAGTCATGTAATTTGTGTCTTGTAGTACATCCTGTGAACATATGACTGAAATGATAACCTGATGGTGGCATTTGTGGCCTCTGGGTCTGATAGTTGCAAATCCTTAGGCTTCACACATGTGGTTTGGGCAGAGATTGGGGGCATGGCAAAAGAAACAGAATTGTGTGTGTGCTTTTACGTGTGCAGGGGTAGGTGGTCCCATTTCAGCTGCAGGGTGTGGTCGCTTTCAGGCAGCAGCACAATGCGATCCCTTGGTGCTGTGGTGGTGGATGCCCCCCTTGTAACATGGAATGGACACCAAGGTCATTGGTGAGTTTGTGCAACATTTGTGTTGTGGTAGTAGTCCATGTTGTTTGCTTTCATGTGTGTGTACCTTTTCACCTTGATTTTTTAATTATTTTTTTACTTTGTTGTTTCTAGTGTGTTCTCATATGGCATATACATATGTCCTTTCTAACTATAATGAACACAGGTAAACATAGTCATATGGGTGAAACAGGTTCACACACACTCACACAAAATAAGAACACCACACATACATAATATGAAAACTACTATTTATTAGTAGAAAAAATCATGACAACAGCTCTCTCCCCTGAATTAAAAAACCACACACCTATATACATATGTACACATCACTAGACCACACACACCCTACATAGAGGCCAGCATGGTCTTGAAGAGACACCACACAGCACAACCTTCCTCTTGCCTTGTGCAAGGAGACGTACACCTGTGAATGCTGCTGCTTCTGGCCTCTGCTGAGGGCATTGGCTAGGCATCTGCCTCCTCCTCCTCGCAGGGTGGGTGGAGGTGGCAGCATTCATTATCACTGGTCCCTTGGTTGAGGTGCCTATATAAATCAGCGTGGGGGTGGTGGTAGAGGTGGTGGTGGTGGAGGTGTCTGCCTGCAGCTTATGCCTGGGAGTAGGCACCAGGGAACATGGCCACTGAAGCTGATGTTGTTGCCGCCGATGCTGTTGGATGGCATCGCTTCGATGATGATTGTTGTGCTGGTGGTGGTGGCTTACTGGCAAACAGGTCTAGCAGCTCCGATAATTCTACTATCATCAGTGAAGCCTCGCTCTGCTGCTTCTCGCTTGGCCAGCGTGCGACATCCAGCAGTGCCTGGGCCACCTCCACCTGCTGGATGGTCACTGCCTCTTCGTCATCCAGCATGATGGTGACCAGTGATAGTCGGGTGATCTTGGGGAGGGGGCTGCCCTCCATGTTCTCGATGATCGGCAGCATCAAGGGTGGTTGGATGTGCTACAGCAGCATGGAGGGTGTCGTTCGAGATCTGTGCTGCAGGGCAAAGGCATATCGGGGCACATGTGATGTATGGTGCAGCACCATGACAGGGTACAATTCACCTGATGTTGGTACTGTTCACACACAGCCAGAGTCTGCACATACAGCCAGTGTGCGAACCCATTGTACTTCTCCACATAGCTCTGCTCCTCCTCACCCTGGTTGATGGTGTAATCCACTGTGCCCCATCCCAGCACCACACTGGTGTAGCTGTCTTTGGGCATGAATGAGATGCTAATGTTGCTGGACTGAAGGTGGCTGGGCCAATCACACCAGTCTTATAGAGACCCTCACGTCCCCCACCACTGCCTCCTTCACAGGCTCATTAAGACCGGCGCAGCAGCTGGCATGCAACAAGGGCACAAACAACTTCCCAGCACCGACACTTCTTGTTGCATATTAGCTCATCCTTGCTGGTCTGTACATCGTCGCCCTCCATACTGTTCAAGTGAAGTATTTGTTCTTTTTTTGTATACAGAACACACAGCTACACTGCAGGGTAGGTACCATTTACTGTCGTCCATCGACGTTGTATGTGTATGTCCCATACATTCCTCGCTCCAGTAACATGTGCCATCCTCCTCATGCAGGGCAAAGTCAACTTGCCTGCACATATGCTGATGTTCCATAATGTCTTCAAAGTCTGCATGAGCCTTGAGGATGTACCCAATGGCAGGGAGGCGACTGTTGGGGCACAAATGGACGATCACACATCCATTGATTTGCAGCATGGTTGTATTGTGCTGTGGAATTCATCTCAGGCATCTTGATAGCCACACATGTTGTTGGTACCATCACACACCTGGATGTGCTCATACCCAAACTTCGATTGAACACGACTCGATGGTAGCCCACATAATAGCATTCATATAGGTTAGCAACTTCTGGCTGGAAATGCACACAGTCATGTTTGTCAAAGCCCATAGCAGTGGTGGCGTTGGTTGACTCTCCTGGAAACTGCGCTATCAACGATTGCAGGTCGAAACTTATATCTCTCTTGGCCGATGCACTGACACTGACTACACATGTGATGTAGCACACATGGCATCTTATACGTACTTTGCTGCGAGAAACACCTCGGAGGTTAGGGGCATACTCTGCATCTTCCACAATACTGTGCCATGCTTCATGATGGTTGTATGCTGTTCGCCAGTGCAAGACATGGTCCAGCATGTAAGTCCGGTCGGCTGGTACAACTCATATGCAGTTGTCTGCTGTAAACATACCTGGCATACATCACCTTGGTTTGCACGTTCCATCAGGGCTGCTGTGGTACATGGTAGCTCGCAATTTGGTTGTAGGTAGTAGATTGGACAGGTGAAAATACTATATGGAGTTGAATAGAAGATGAGGCAGTCTCCATTGCTGCAGCTCACCCAATGTACGAGCTTGGTGCAACATTCCATGTGCTCTAGCCATTACGATTGTTTGAAGTGAACTCGGCGGTAGCTGACCACAATGGTATCGTACTTGTCCATGACCAGTGGGCTAAAGGCATTATACATGTTATGTTGAGAGAAAGAGAGCCAGCGAGGTCGTATTTATGAAAGCTCGGCAACATGTAATGTCCTGCCATTGTCTATGGGCATGATTCTGGGGTATATTATGAACACGTTACTGTTTTTCATCGCTGCCATGTCATGGATGTTGATGAGCTGTGCATACCTCATAGGTAGTCGCACCCAGATAATACATTGCAATAGGCATGTGATACACTTGCCATATGCTGTTTTGGCCTGCCAGAAGTCCTCTGCCACATACTGTATGCCCAATGTTACGCCAGCCAATGCCGTGAACTGGGTGATGCAGTTCAATTTCGCGATCAGACCCTCCATCATTCGGCAAGTGTGCACGATACAGTGGTCTGCCCTAACTGTTGGGCCAGGTTTTTTTACACCATCTGGCACCAGCCCTCCGGTATCCTCCCCTCCTCTGATGTACATAGTGGTGGTCATGTCCAATTGTGGCCGATGTGGTGTATCACACCTTCATCCTATATGTAGACATGCTCCATTTGAAGGTCATTGCTTTTCCCCCTACAGTGCCCAGAGACCATGCACTCAGTAATAGTACATTCATGTGTGGACACAACCAGCCCCGCCCATACTTGTGGCAAGAGTGGCTGGGAGTGTTCCAAGATCTCAGTACCTGCAATGAGGGGCAGTCATGCTCCATCTGTACATAGTACACACAATTGTGCTTTTGATACAATGGTTACATAGCCAGGACTTCTGTTCTCGCCTGGCGATGTAGACGTTGCCCTCTGGCAACATACAGGTGAGTACTTCTCCTATCTTATCATAGGCTATATACCGTCATCCCAATGTATGCTGTGACAATGTTTCTGGAGCCATGTGTTTGTAACCTTACTCTTCTCATCGAGCGAGTGCCATGGGAAGGGCAGTAGGAAGACACATGATGCCAACCCACCATACTAGTACGCTATGCAGATATGTTTAACTATAAAGCAACTCTACGAGATGCAGCCCTGGTCATTCGCGAATATTGTGGTGGATGGGATGTGGTGAGTAGTCTATAAGTATACTTTACATCAATACCTGAACTATGCGGTCTTGAACATTGTACATTACAAGATGGTCATGAAGTATTAGAGTGTAGATCTGGCTGTCGGCCGGGAAATTTCCAGTAGCTGTCTTTTCGATTCTGCAGTCCACGACACCGCTCTGTATTCTATCGTCCTGCTTACTTATGTCGAACATGAGCAGAGGGGCTGTGTTCACAAACTCTGTGGGTGGTAGCATTGGGATTGCATGTGGCCATAGTAGGGCCACTGAACGTTGGCATACATCTGGCATGGACCCATGTACATCCCATTTGTGAAATCGATATTTAGTTCGCAGTAGGAAAAGCCCTCCAAGTTGAGGCATACTTTTATGTTTCTTAATATTTGCATGATCGAATTTCAAGTGGTCCGCACAGATAGCATTCTGTTTTCCTGTCTGAAACACAATGATGATGGTAATGTAGAGTGGTTTTTTGTTTCGGAAGCTGGTTCTTACATTCCAGTTGATGCTTGTGGCCTGTGGGATGCTCAGATACGTTTATAGACTCCATGTGTGGAACGCCATGTCGATGTTCCTACCCTTCTCGGCATACTTCAATAATGTCACACGTTCTGACATTTTCACCTGCAGGTGTGGCAGAAGCCATTCTATGGACTGGATAACCAGTGTTGTGATTTCGGGTGCGGATGCGGTAACCAGCAAGGCATTAGTTTGCATATTTGCAATGAGAATAACCAGTTCCTGCTTCACATTGATAATCACATGTTTATAGTCTTCTGCAAAGCCCCACAGCATGGCCAGCAGAATGCAAACTTCGAATTTCCCTTTGGGTAGACCAGGACCTTGTAGTCCTTCTCGATACACCAGCTGGCCAGTTTGGCTGCAGGAAGATGTTTTTTTTTGTCAGCAAGAGGTAACTATTGATGGTTGCTGTGATTCGTACATCCCACATTGCATCTACTTCAATACCATTGAGATCGTACATAATGTGGCTTATCATGTGTTGAATCCCATCCCTAACAATTTTCGTCGTCGCCAGTACCGCATTTCCGGCCTTCAGTATCGTCTCCCCCAAAACCACAAATAGAAATTACATGGTATGGTGTAAACATCTTGCTTTTGGACCATTATCTGCATATTGGACGAGGGGACGTACAGTCTTTGCACACAAGGCATGTACACATGGAGTTCCGCCTTGGTATAGAATCTTTGAACCCTGCTGGCTCTGTCGCATTTAGCATCTCTCCATCCATACCGCTTAATAGGTAGTCCCAATCTGTGCAGGAAACTCACATTTGCTCATGTTATCACACTGGATGCTCGCCCTGTTCTGACGGTCGGTTTTGTGTAGCAAGCTGCTTTTATTACTTTCGCAAGCTGAAATTTAATTATAATCTTTGCATAGAAATAGTCGGACTGCGATTTCTTTGCCTTGGAAGTTCATCAGATGGCTGTCCTGATAGACACAAGCACTTCCTGTACACTCTCAGTGAAGACTGGGAAGTAAATGGGCATCATCGGCATGTCCACTAGTTTAAACCCGATCGGTACTATCGCCACGAACTTGTGTAGTGTTTGGTTGGGTAAGCTATTAATGTACAAGCTAGTCAATAAACTGCAATTTACTCATATCAAGTTCATGGGGAATATGTATACAGATAGGGTCGATTTGTGAAGGGTATTGGCTGCGTACATCATGTTCTCGAACCCTAACATAGCTGCGAGTGTGTCATTTTGTGTGAAGTCTATGTGGGCTGTACTGGACATTTCGCTGTGTAGAGTGTTGGTATTGCTGCATAGCTTCATCGCGACTTCCTGTCCCAGTTCTCATTTCAGGTACTCTTCAATATCCTCTACCTCGTACGATCTGGTGGGTATGTACACCTGGCCTGTCTTCCCATTATTCTTGATGTAAAGAAACATGTAGTTGTGTTCGTCGGTGTTCAGTACAGTGAAGTATGTTTAAAGTCTATTAGAGCGATTTTCCACGCTCCTATTAGTTTCAGAGGTGGGAAATGCACAGCAAAACTTCCGAGCTGTTGCCCGATAGGATCAGCCTTATGGACATAACTGATTGGTATGTATGGTGCTTCCTCTGTTAAGTAGAAATCTCAGATATAGGTGTCTGCAGTTCCATTCTCATGGCCGCTGCTTGGCCCTGTGGTTGTAATATATCATAGCACCTCTTGTGTATGTTTTCAGTTCGGGTGTGACCCTAGGTTGACATAGCTGTCGTAGTAGTCGAACCTATGTCCTTGTTTCACATATGCAGTCCAGTGCATACTGGGCTCACGACTGGTATCTAGGTTTATTACCCCTCTCTCTGCCTGCCATGGGTGGTGCAGTAGAAGGTACTGCATGAAGATACCCTTGAAGTCGGGTATTTTCTAAGTTTCTGAGCCCACTTTTGCATATCAATGTTTGTGAGTGGTGTGTCGGGAAGGGCTCTTAGGATCGCTTCCTTTGTCATTGTACTGCCACTGCCCTTTGCTTCCTTCCACCATCCCTCTACTTGTACGGGCGGATGTACAAGCCTTGCCCATTTTTTGTGCCCCAGGTGAGAGTTTCCATTTTCCTACTATGCCTGATTGCTTCCGAGAGTTGTTGGTTTTCTCCTTTAGTACTGTTCACTGCTGGCCCCCTCTGATTAGACTAACGAGTAGTCTGATGGCAGGTAGGAGAAATGTCAAGATCCCACTGCGCTTAACTCAGCGGTGTGGTTTCTTACACGTGGTTACAGTACCAGAAGTTGTTGCAGCTCACAGATTCATATTTGGTGGACAATGATGTTAGCAGTTATGCATATATGGACGAGACCCAACCTAAATGCGCTATTATCGTAGATCTGTTACCTAACATAGGTGTGAGTGGATCGAGTCTGAAGCTTGATGGTGGCAGCCAGTAAGAATAAGTGTATTGGGATGATGTGAACTAGCTTGTGACGATCTATGTATCCTTGTTTTATGCCATCGAGCTGGCAATATGTCTCACGTGACTAAATAGTGAATATCTTGGAAGAGCTCCGCAAAGCCGGCCATATCTTGTGAGTGGAAAGCCTGACCTGCGACTATGTCGAAAGAGAGTTGCATCGCTCTGTATGTCCGAACTTCCCCAGGCATAAGGTGCTTCTCTTAGGACTTCATGACCTGTTCCAGACCGACTTGGTGGAAATGATTCCTTATGCTCACACTAATAAGGGTTTTCGCTACATCCTGACAGTTATCGACTGTTTCTCCAAGTATGGTTGGGCTGTCCCTGTGCGCCGCATGCATGGTAACGATGTTGAGGCCACAATGAGATTGGTATTGGACAAGACGGTCGCGCCGAAGAACGTCCAGATGGATGGCCGGAAGGAGTTGTATAACCCTTCATTCCATGTATTTATGACTGCAAAGGAGATTCATCACTACTCTAATTTAAGCGACCTCAAGGCATCGATCATTAAACGTTTCAACCGCATGCTTAAGGGTCTGATGTGGAAGGCGTTCTCGACACAGGGTAGATACCAGTGGTTGGATCTGCTTCCTAGACTGCTTACTCAGTACAATACACACAGACATAGGATGACTGGTCTTCCTCCATTTGAGATTACTGCTGCAAATGCGGCTCCTCTATTGCATACTGTATACTGGTACACCAAGATGGTGGACCCGCGATGACAGAGAGCCAAGGTGGATGATTTTGTCTGTATCTCAAGTAATGGCTGTACTGATTCTTGTTTGATGTACTGCTTTTTGCGAATAAATTGCATTGCTCTTACCTGTGCATTAGTCTCTCTGTCCCCTTTGTTACCTCTGCTGTGCGAGATAGACAGGCGGTGGTCTGGTGTGTACACGTGTGTGTGTGTGGGAACATTGATTATTGTGCCCCCCTGCCTCCCCTTAATTTTCTTCTGGGCAGGGCTATATACCATGTACATATGAGAGGGGAAAGCAGGCAGGAGGTCTGGTGTGTTTTGGGAACCTCGGTTTTTTATTCGGTTCCCTTATTGTTAATGCTATTTGGGACAGGACTATACATCTAGTGTCTGAGAGAGGCGGTGGGTGGTCTATTAGTCTTCCATACCACTAGCAGGGTTACATTTCGTGTTCACTACCTCCTGGTTGGGTGTCATTATTCTTCTTGACATGATTCATTGTGCACTGGCATTTATCTCTCTCATTAGCATATTCCAATCTGGCCAGGGCTACATATCACGTTCTCGACCACCTGCCTAGGCTGGGTGGGTTATTGTTATTCTAATCAGGTTTCATGCTGTGTGACCAAAATGGCCTCCCTACTTCGTCGTGAGGACCCCCTCCCCTCTAGGAGGGGCCAGTGCTGGGGGCCTTCATCACGGCCGGATGTATGGAGGACACATTGGTGAGTGTGTTTGTGTGTGAGCGCCATTTTGGCGATCGGGCAGTGCATTACCAGTAGTAGTATTCGCATACCTGGTGTCTGGCGGAGGATTGTAACTAGCACATTCAGGTCCCTGCCCAAAAATTTTTTTTGTACCTGGCTACCAAAATGGCCACCTTTGGTTGCAGGGACCTATGACCTGCTGCCGAGGGGATGCAATCAGTGTATGTGCTCATTTAGGGTAATAGGGAATATATTTCGGAGTAAATTTTTTAGTGGCTGCCAAAATGGCCACTGCTGGTTGCAGGTACATTTTTACTAGCTAACAAAATGGCCACTGTCGGTATGGAAAGCTACATTGTAGAATTTCCCGCAGTAAGAGAGGTAAATTTTTGAAATTTTTTGTGGTCAGTGACCTTAATATTCTAATTACAATCCTCTAATCCTCCACCGGACACCAGATAGCCATTAATGCCCTTTTTTATACTACTAGGAAAGTCTTGCATCTCTATCAGGTCGGATTGGAAAGTATAGTCCAACCCTTTCATGATGTATTTTCTTCATGGCTTATTTATCCTCGCATATTTATTCAACTCGTAGGCAACATCATACTTGTTCATCTCGAAACATAGCCCGCCTCTGAGAGTTCTTCGATGGTGGAAAATATTTCGTTGGTGTGCTACCAAAAGTCTCAGCCTACCTACTAACTCATTTGGATAGTTCCAATAATGGTAGTCGATTTTTTCTTCACTCTTGCGATCTGTCAATTTCACATACCTTGGGAAACAGTTTGGCTATAATGGGACATTTTGTGTGCATCACATCCTAAAATTGTCACGTTGAGGGTTAATTCTCGGCATAATGAGCACGACTGGACTGAAGTAGGCGCTGGAACTTGTGCAAATCCGATTCAGAGTTGACTTCGAAGTCGCTGTCTTCGAAGTCGGAGCTGATAGGGCTCTCTACGAAATTAAGTGAGAATACACTATATCCTGAGGGCTGGTACGAGTTGACTGACGGATGTAGGTTGATTGGTGGTAGCAGGTTTCCTGATGGTCGTGGGTTCGTGTCCATAGACGATGTTTATTCTCGTGCCAACATTGTACGGATGAGCTGAAGGATATTGTCCCAGTGTCTTCTGCATTGCTACATTTCATCTCTACTTGATGATATGGCTACCGTAATAGACATTTGACACTTACAAGCTCAGAAATGATCATCGAGCTCTCCTCTCGAAATAGCGAGGTGCAACTTTTTCCCGGACACCCACGGGGATGCGCCTTAAAAAACCAATCTAAGAGATTAGAGGGGGTGGAATGGCGGTTTTGGAAGGGGTGGAACAGACATGACTAATTAGCCAACTAAAATCTGATTGGTCGGGTCGAACAGAGGTGACTTATTAGCCAACGAGAATCATTGGCGGGATGGAACTGAGGTGACTTATTGTTCGACCAGAGGCGGTGGAGGGTAGCTGACTAAACACTGATTGGTCGGGTCGAACAGAGGGGGATAATTGGCCAATGAGAAACATAGGCGGCACGAATTTTTCCGAAGATACCCGAGTCAATCATTCAATCGGGAGGATTGTCACATGGTGGGGATGGAGCAAAGGTGACTAATTAACCAATGAGAAACATTGGATCGAGCGAAAAGTGTGTAATTAGTCAATCGGAAAGATTGTTGGGGGTGGAGGGGATGGAGCAAATCGACTTATTAGCCAATGAGAATCACTGGTGGGATAATTGTGCACTTAAATATATATTGCAAGGCTGGAAGGGAACCGACTTATCGCCAGAATCAATGGCGAGGGTTAGTCGAACGAATTTGGGCGAACGGGTGAACGGGTGAACATACATAAGTTTATTAATTATAATTTTATAAATTTTTTAAAACTATTTTTAAAACAAAAATTTCTTGAGGGAAATGTTGTAGGACAGAAGGTAAATTTCGAGGGGAAAAGGGAAAATTTGTCGTCTTTGTTAAAGACTTTTTAATAAACAAATAAACGAATTTTTAATAAAAAAAATCTTGAGGGAAATTGTGACTGAAAAACGAAAATTTTGAGGGAAAAAAGGAAAGCATGGCAGCCAGGGTTAAAGATTTTTAATTAAGAAATTTTTAAAATACATTTTAAACCCTTTTTATAAACTTTTTAAACAATTTTTTTAGTAAAAATTTGTAACAATTAACTTTTTATAAGATTTTAATTTGATTTTTTAATTTTTTAAAACGATTTTTTAATTAATTTTTTGTTATAATTTTTTTAGAATTTTGTCGCAATTTTTATGGTTTTGGGGTTAGAAGTCAGAGGGGTTAAGGTCAAGGTCACGAGTGGAAGGTCAATATCAAGGTTATCCAATATGGCGGACGGATGACGTAACAATATGGCGGCCGGGCGGATCCGAATCCGGTGCTAGACGCCTTTGTCTTTCAACATATATTTCCCTACAATTTCAACTTTTATTTAATATATTGACATTTTGATTTGCCACTATAAAGAACGTACTTAAAATATCTATTATATACTGGTATCATGCGACCGTACTCTCTACACTAGATCATAAAAGTTTCTGTCAAGTAATGAAATATGAAAATTTAAAACAGTTGTTGTGAGCAATTGTGTACGGGTATATACATATGTTCTTCGAAATCAGGGCAACCAATGGAAATACGAGGAACAAAGAAAACCGAAAGCCTCCATGTAATGAGCAGGTAAGCATAGGCATGGATATGTTTACAGCTTCAGATAACATGCTTAAAACTGTACCTTAACATTGGAGAAAAAATAATTACTATAGTGAATAAGAATGCGTTTTGAATATTTTCTCAGAAGTTAGGAGCATACTTGCGGCAGAAAAATAATATTGTTTTTGCAGTTTAGAACATAGAGAAAAATATAAAGTACAATACAGATACAAAAGCAAAATTTTCAGTTTCATTCCTTTTCTGACAAAGGGAATGTTGTACGGCAAGTCACAGACTATGGCAAACTCCGAAACTCAGTTTCAAGAAAATGTATTATTTTAAAAATACGTGCAGGATGAGTTTCATCTCTGTATGTCTAGAACAAGGCATTCTAATACCTGCGCTTTCAAGAACCCTGGATAAGTGTTCGTCATATCTTATTAATGAACAACTACAGCACTGTACAGTTTCAGGTGCATGAGAAGAATGTATGGTTTCTGAATGCAGGAAAGGAAATAAATTAACACAGTTTAGTTTTGCGGTAACATTTTGTAAATTCATGATCATTATATACATGAAATTGCTCAAGCATACTTTGAATTACAATGATTTAACAAAACCATATCAGGCCTAACCTATATAACATGTTCTTCATTCGTTGATACGTATACCCCTGACATCGAAGATATTCATTTCGTGTATGAACTATTGGGTCTGGCCTCTGAGACTTTATAAATTATAACTGGGGGCATTAACAAATGTTGTCAACTTTCTTTTATAGAATTCAACGTAATAGTGTATAACTGTATATTCGTATAGTATTGCAAGACCTATGAATGAGATGGAAGCAAATTTCACCTAATAACTTATCAAACAAGACAGATATACGCGATGGTGGAGCATTTCTATCTCGCAACACACATTAGTAGCTGTATTTTTTCTCGCGAGTCAATTGATAGAAGCTTAGGAAAGTACACCAGACTATATGAGGTTTGCCAGATGCGTTCGATCCAAAGACGCCATAGTAGAGTAGTACCAAGGCCTTGCAAAGATGGAGTACGTTGACCCCAAGCCATACACAGGGCCAGAATTATGGCAAATACGGTAAGCATATTAAAAACACAAGAAGTTGTTCACGAATGAATGGAAAGAGAGATTATCGAGTTCTCCGTCACCACAGAATCGACATTTTTTCGAAACACGTGGAGCAAGTAAACTCATGCAGCAGTTAGTTGTGGTGGAAGAGAACAGCATATTAGAAGAGAGGACCTCAAAGTATATTCGCCCCACTATATTCACTCATACCTGACCGCTACTCTCTTACACTGCCGCATGAGCGAGGGAAAATACACTTGCGAGTGAGCGAAGAGAGTTGGGCGACTCTTAACAGCGAGGTCTTGAGAGCCAATGAGCGTGATTGAAGTGAATATGAAGCAGCACCGGAGTGAAGATGCGGGAGAAACGGGAGATCCCCGAGAAGAGCCGCCGACCAACGGCATCGTCCGGCACCATTCCCACTTTCGAAAATCCGGTGACCCGGCTGGGGATTGAACCAGGTTCGCCTTGGTGGAAGGTGAGAGTTCTAATCGCTCAGCCACCGTGGCCCCCAAAATGCACTAGTAAACAAAAACAAATTAATATCAAGAGCGGTGGAAACTTCGTTCATATGAATTCTATAAATACAGACGGCCACAAAAAAGAATAGCTTCACTAGCCTATTAGAAAAACAGAACATTTTAAATTGAAAACGTTATTATATAAATATAGAAGGGTACAAAATAGACTCGATCTACTAGCAAGAAACACAGAAATTTCTAAATAAAATGACTTACATGTTTTTAGTTTTTGATTATCGCTATAAGCGTGGAAGGTTACAAGTTGGAAAATTTGGTCGTATGCAGAGACCTTCCTTTTTCACGAAGGCGCCCTTAAATAAAATAGGAAGCCTTAATTGCAAGGCAAGAACCTCCCTTAATAGATCCTTGTCGAAGGCGTCCTTTAATTTAAGGAAAGGAAGTGGTGAGAGATAAGTCTACCGAATGCGTGTATTTTAGCTTCCTTAAGCAAGATGGCGGGTGACCCTTCGAAAAAAAAAAACGCCCGCTTAATAAGTTGTAACGTTAAATTAAATGTCAGTTGTGTCGTATACTACTTGTAAATGATGACAATGTATTGTAATTACCGCGTTGGAATAATTTCACTGCGTATTTTAACATCTTGCTGTGGCCTTTCCTGAGGGGATCACGTCATACATTAATCAGGAGGATTAAAGTAGCTAGATGGAAAGAGCACTCATGTATAGAAAATACTACTTTTATTCACCACAACTCTATACAATTCTCACCAAAGGCGTTACTCTTTATTGCTGAAGCTCACAATAATTATCTCCAGTGCAAAAAATTATAGTAACTAGCTCAAAGCTTAAGTCGGTGCTCGGACTCTGATAGAGTCTTAATTTGCCTTCGCCTATCTCTAAGTCTCAGTAACTTTGAGCACCCTACTGGAGGTATAATTATCCTGTATAGATGGGTTCTCGCCAATGGGAAGACCCCCCTCGACTGCGACTGATGTCGGCGTCGAAGTCCGGACCATGGGCCTGGTGATCCTCTCTCTCAGGTGTCGCAATGGCATCTCGATCAAAGATGGCCGCGAGTCGCCATTGTCCCAGTTTTATATACCCTCGACATCCTTCCCCCCGAGCTTTGTTTCCAAAACAGCTGGGCTGGCTTGGCGAGGTCGCGAAACCCTGCGTGCTAGCATGGCTCTGCCAGCCCCATGGTGGTCACACTATGACTCCCTGTCTCCACAAGACTCTGCATTCTCGCATGAAAGAACGGGGGCCGGTCGATGGAAGGAAGGCCCGAGTGAGGCCGGGTCGCGAAGACTGTAGGGCGGCATCGTGGCGAAAAAGATGTCACCCAAGTGCCCCTGGAATAAACTTGCAAAGAGCCGCCCACCCAAAGGGGTATGTCTTCCTCACGGAAGCCGACAGGGTGTGAATAGAGTCCCTTCACTTACTGATTGTTAAGCTACCTAGGGCGCGACCAGTAGCATGAGACTAGGGATGGCATTGCAATTATGTCTGTTAGAATGACGTCGGTCCGTCTGAGAAATTTGAAATTATAAATTTAGAGCACCTAGTATTGAAAAAATAGCCATTAGAATTGGAAAGTAATATATACACTATAATAACAAAATTCCTAACGTACTATTTTATTCAAAATTAAAAATATTTACTGGTGATATGATTAAATCAATACAACAGAGTTATGTGGATCATTAGTACTAAGATTACTTAAGCCTACATTTCAATGAAGTGGCACATGAAATTTTATGTGATTGCTTTGCATAATACTTTGTATGAAAGTAAAATTATTTTACAACTTCTTATTAATGCAATGTGGTTGTTAAAAACAAAACTTTTTTTAAAAAAGTGTAATTTGAACCTTTGGTCTGACAAAGATAATTCTAACTATGAATATTTTTTTACACTAAATTAAAATCATATAATTGAAAATACAGTCTCATTGTGCCTGCACGAATTGAATTACGGCCGCTATGGTTTCTTGTTAACCATAGACCTAGGAGGAAAGTGCGCTCGGCTCCATAAATTAAGTTAATTGAACCCCATTAGAATTAAATGTGTAAAACTATTTAATGTCTCTGGACCGACCGCTTAGGGTAGGAAAGGTAGGAAATTTCTGGTGCTCCAATTATGGGTTAACGATCCGCCATGATGAATGAAGCTTAAAATTACTACATTAAGTGTGATTTCACCTATCGTACTCCAAATTAATGCAAAAACATAGTTTGATGGTATTAATATAGTAGTTCATTATAACCTGGTAGATATACACAAATTTCAGTCTTATTACTGAGAACAATAAAATGTTACAATATATGTATGTGATATATAAGTCCATTGTAACTGTCCTTTACCTTCAATGGCCTTTAGGCAATTTATAATAATTTCAATTACATATTTATATGGGGCCCTAAAATAAAATTATGAAAATTAAAACCTAGTGTCAATGGCATTTTCGCTGTATGGGATTATCTCGCCTGTCCTGATGTCTAGAGTTCGTCTATAGAAACACAGTTTGGAAGACTGTTCACTAACTCACTCTATTGCAAGAATTTTGCACTTTTCTTACCCATTCACGTTTGTCATGTAGGCATTTAAGTTGCCTGCTACGAGAATGTGCTGAGTGTTTGTGCAAACAAAGTTTCAGGCTTACCAACGCTTGCATGACTGGATTAAAACATGTTACCTGACGTGCCATATGGAACAAATTTGCGAGTTTAGATTATTGTGCACCCATAAGAGAGCTACATAAAAAAAAGCAGGTTGTGCATTATTTCATGGTAATATCTCATTTAACACTAGCAATTAATCATTACCTTCATAAATTAACTCTTATTTCTACCATTTAGCCATATCCTCATGTCCTTTAAAGCTTTGCCTTGAGGCCTATTACACAGCCCTTTTTAATAAAATAGAAATTTTCAAATGTTTATAGTATAGCAAGGCTAAAGCTATATCAGAGCCACGATTTTCGACAGATTGAAATATTTGAAGTGGTCTTGAAACATTATTAAAATTTTGGCTTGATAAAACTATTTACCTGGTTTCACACATGCTCTACCATTGGTAGATTGACATGTACTATTTTCAAATTATCATTAAGCATCTCGTTAACAGAGTAAAATGAAACCCCTTCGTTTGACGTTAACTGATTGGCTTCAACATGACTACTTGTAGGCCAGTGAGTTGGTAAAATTGTATGAGCAACTACTGCTACTGAACTTTTAATATCACACATCTGTGTGTCCTTGATTAAGGTGAAATTGCTTACCATTACCTATCACCCACATGGCACCTTTAATTCTACTGACCCAATGTCAGAACTAGGAATGGCTTGATTGAGCGTAATCTGAGAGCTAGTGTGCCGGGTGCATTAGTGATAACGTAATGATGTGGCTGGATCACTGTAACCTGTAATTTGTTACCCTGAACACAACTGAATTTACAGAAAGAATATAACTGGGCGACAGTATGCAATTGTATTGCAGCTTTTAGGCAGCTGACCTGATTACTCTCTGCAGTGTGTTTGGAGATTAAATAAATACCCTTGTCTAGGTTCGACCCATCAATTACTGACCTGGTATTCTTAGTTTTCATGTCAACTGCAATTATTTGGCTAGGCAATTCAATAGTACAAGTTTCATTAAAAAAAAAAAACATGGGACTTGAGTGGCTTGGAAAAACTGCCATATATACTTACTACTTTGAAGAGGGATTTGTATCTTAAATAGTATTTGGGAAGGGGAGAATGTGCATTTTGTCATAGGAACAGAGTAGTACATAATTATATTTTGGATACGGATGCTCAGTTTTAAGTTCAATAGATTAATCTTATTTTCTAGCTTTGATAGTTCTTTGTTTAAAGTGGAATGTGGTACTTCTTGCAATGGTAAAATATTGTATTAGCACATGTGCAAATAGGTATTGATCCTTATCTAAATAATAATGTTGTTAAGAAGCTCTACAATTATACTAATCATGATTTGGCTTTAAATCATTGAACTTTCTATGTCATGTTGCTGTTTGTTAAAATTATTTGCCAAAGACTGAAATTTATGTGGAATAGAATTAATTTTAACCATTACTTGGCTTTTAATTGCAGATACACTGTGATTGGTGATATTTAATTTTGATTGACGATTTTATATTATCCTGGATCTCATTGAGCTGTAGTGCCAGCATTTCCTCATTTGATAATAATGCTTATAAACGACGAGTGGTCAGAATGTCGCAACACCATGTTGTGATGTCGCCAAGGAAGGTAAGGGATTTTTATTTCTTTTAGGAACTAAAATTTGAAAAAGAATTGATTAACAATGTTTGCATTTGTTTAATTAAAAAATTGACATAATTTTTCTGTGTTCCTGCACACTATGGATTTTCTGATGGCACAGGCGCTGTGGAACAATTATTCTATGTTAGTTGGCGACCTTGGTTGGTGCAACAGCAGCGTGAACAAAAGTGGAACAGTCTCCTCGTACTGTAGTTGTGGTATCAGCTCCGTGAAGTAGACACCGTGATGTGCCTTATAAAGCTGTTATGCTGCAGCACTGAAGTAAATTGCCAGTACAAGTAGCACTCCGTGGAATGTGGCAAGGCCCATTCTGGAAATTAGAATAATTCAGTGCTTCTCCTGTAACATAAGTGTATACATTAGTGCCTAATATTAGCCAGCTTTACGTTACAAGTACTAACTGTATCTATTTTACTGTGATGGCGCTTTCATATCACCATGGCAATTGTGGAAGGGCCAAGTATACCGTGTATTATGTATGGGCCCAGGTATTTGAACAAAAGTGCTTATTGCCTCGCATGGTTTTTGATCCAAATGAATTGGCAATTTCTAATTCGTTAGGGCGATATTAAGTGTCAAACAATTCCTTCTGATTTTGCTACGATGCGATAAGGTTTATGCGACCTTGCTCCCATGTCTGCTGTAAGTGCTCACACCAATTGTCGGCACATGGGGTGTAGGTGTGACTAAACACATGTGATGGCTGTACAGCTTCAACCCCATAAAGAAGGAAGAAGGGGGTGAACTTCGTAATTCTGTTGATGGTTGTGTTGTAGTTAAATAAAAAGTATAAAACATAATCATCTCAGTTGGTGGGGTCATCGCTAGCAGAAGAGATTAGATGCTGTGATAAAATTTTATTGACCTGCTCCGTTAACCCATTATACACCATGTTATAGTCAGTCATCTGCAATTTCTTTATCTGTAGTTTTCTGAATAGTCCTGCCACTATTTCGTTGTTGATGGCTGTTCCCCTCTCCATAAGGAGAAATTTGGGGCAATCATATTGTAAAATTACATCTTTTATAAAGTTTGCACAAGTGAGTGCATCGATTGATTTTACGGAAAAAGCGGACCGCATAAGAATGAAAAATTCCATCATAACCAAAACGTATTTATTTCCGGTAGCCAAGGTTTGCAAGGGCCCTTTAGCATATAGCTCCCACGAACGGGAAGAGGGGCAGTATAGGTGTCATTTGCCAAATAGGTTTCTGATTTGGAGCCTTAACATGCTGGCAAACAGGACAGTTCTTAATGTACTCCTTCACATCCTTGTTCATGGTGTCCCAGTAGTACGCATTGTAGATATTTTCTAGGGTCTTGAATTGCCCGAAATGTCCACCACCTAGTAGGGCATCATAATAGAGCTGTGATAATTTCCAGAATGTAATATTGCGGTACAAGAGTAAGTTTCTTTTCGCCCGAGGATGTATGTTGTGTCATATAGATTTCTCCATTCTTGAAAATGGTGTAACATCTGACTAGGCTGCAGTATTTAGATGTGGCTTTCTCTGGGTCAGTGAGTGCTAATTTTAAATGCTGAATAGGAGGGTCGTTCGTGTATTCGGCGAGAAATGGGGATTTTTGTTGTTAATGAGTGGCACTAACAATAAGTGTGCATCGTCGTCCACCTTGATATATTCCTGCTCATGTATGTAGACAGGGTGGTAGTGGGCAATGCTATTGCTGTGCATGATGACAATTTGGCAATGTAAGAATGGGCCAATGCAGGAAGTTTTGATTGTACTGTCATGGTTCTGCATTATGATTTCAATGTTAATGTGATATAGAGTAGCAATGATTTTTGCTATTGCTTTCAAGTGTAGGTATTCCTCATTTGCGACCAATTTAGCAACCCGAGATTTGTTGGTGGTTAGGAGATCTTGCTTAATTAAGGTCTTAATGCCAAACCAATTGTTAGTTATGTATTTTGCCATATTATTCTTGACCTAGTAATACTTGGTGGGGTTTTGAAGGAGGGCTTCTGTGAGTATTTTGTAAAATAATGTGCATGTCAGGAATGTAGGTTTTACTTTGTATATGTAATGTTATTAACGCTAATGTTAGTAGTGTCAGTGGTACCCATGGTGGGAATGCGGCTCATGGCATCAGCGAGTGTGTTCAGCTTGCCCTTAAGAATGTGTGCTTCAAAGTCATATTCTGTTAGAGCTATGGCCAATTTCTGAATACAGACATTATGTTCGGTCATAGTTTTGAGGTAACGCAAGCTCGCATTGTCTGTCTCAGTAACGAATTTTCGGCCGTAGAAGTATTGCTTCAAATATATGACAAAATACTTTATAGTCGATAGTTCTCGTTCTGTTGCTGACCATTTTTTTTGCATTCGACGATAACTTTTTAGAGGCAAACACTACAATTGTTCGTTCTTTACTGTGTGGTAGTTCTTGCATGAGGACCACACCTATGGAATTCTGACACACGTCACATGTTAGTATTGTTCGGTGGTGCTCATCGAATTTTGACAGTATGGGTGCTTTTGTTAAGGTGGCTTTCAGGTTTTAAAATTAGTGCGGTCTCTCTTTACTCCACTTAAAACAGATAGTTTCCTTAGTTCAGTTAGGGATTCAGTAAGATGTGCATAGTTTTAGATGTATCACCTAGAATAGGATGTAAGTCCTAGGAACGTGTGGACCTGTTTCATGTTTTTGGATGGGACCATTTGTTTAAAAATGGTATTGTTCTCAGGGTCCATTTGAATCCCTGCCAGTGTAATATAATGGCCAAGGATTTTAATTTCTTGCTGCACTAAATTGCTCTTTTTGGCATTTATTTTGATGTTACTTTTGCACAGTCTCTCCATTACATTTTGGATGTTGTTAAGGTGTTCGGTAAAGGTATTTCCTATAAGGAATATGTCGTCGATGTACGCAACAGCAGTATTCCAGAGTAGGGGCCCGAGCATGACACCGACAAAATTTTGGAAGTAGTTAGGACTAGTGGCCAGGCCCATGACATACGAGTGTATTCGTACAAACCAATGCCATCGACACTAAACGCTAAATTTTCTCAGACTTGTTGACCTATCAGTATTGCATAAAATCCACTAAAGATGTCAATAGAGGAGATATATTTTGAGTTCTATTCTGGGATGGGATACTGAAGTTTTGTAAAGTGTTGATTTAAAAGATGGAAATCTGTAAGAAAACAAATGCCTCCTTACGGTTTGGGAATCACTAAACTTTGCGCAGCATAGAGAGAGTCTGAAGAGGTTATAATTTTGGAGTCTAGCATCTGCTATATTTGTGTGAGCACTTGAATGCGAAATTTAGTGTTAATGTGGTAATGGCATGTGTGAATAGGCTTGTCCATAGTTAACTCTAGTTTGATCTCATAGCCTCTAGTTTCTGTAAGTTCTGTAATCGAACTAGTAATTCGGTCCTTATATTGAACAAGCAGTTCTTTCAATTCTTTTTGTTGATGAGTAGGTAATTTAGAATTAATATTGCAAGCACTCTGTTGGACATCTGATTATCTGTAGCTCTAATCTTTTTAATGTTATATTCTATGCAATTACTCCTGTCATATTCAATAGTGTTCATGTTGATTGATATATCAATTATTTTATTGTTGTTGGATACATAGATAAATATTATGTCCTTGGCAAGGACTGGACCTACATCATATTGATTAATAAAGTCAACTCCAAGGATAATGTCCAGCTTAAGGTTATCAATTAACAGGAATTCTTAGAAAAAGTTATGTCCATCTAAGTTATTGTTAACTTTAGTTTAAAATTGTGGTACATCAATGTCCTATGTGGTTGCTACCAAAGAAAATGTTTCTGTAACCAGAAGTCTTTTCTCATTAGTTACTCATGTTGATGCCATACAGGAGTGTGAACATCCTATGCCCAACAATGCATTGTATGATTTCCCACCAAGCCGCACAAGGTCGCGTGGTGTTGATGTTTTCATGTAACTAGCACGACACTCATCCTTGGTGACCAGCATGAGTTGTTTGTGTACAGAGCTTAAGTGGCTCAGATGGCGCTGAGGCTTGTCATCATCACCAACCGATTCCTTGTTTATGTTTGTAGTGCCTGTATTTCCCGCAAGCGGCAACTTGAGCTTTGTTTCACCAATCGCGAATCGCTGTTTAAACTTACGGATGTGTGCTACTATGGCTATTTGAAATTCTGTGTTTTGTCTAGGGAACAATAGGCAATCGGCTGTCTTGTGACCTGTATACATTCAGAGAGCGCACATGAAGGCCGTCTGCGACTGTGGTTCGATGAAGGCCGCACGCGTGCCCGTGATGTCATGATTGTGCTGCATTGCACATTCCTTCTGGAGTGCTGCTTGGCTGGGGCCATCGCTTCCGTGTGGACGTGGGAATCACGTTTCATGGTTGCCTCGCAGTGTTGATAACATCGATTATCCTTGCGGGTCTCGGTTCTTTCCCTGCTCTGATTTACCCTCCTGGTTGGAAATCCTTGAAACGTGATATGTGATTGAACTTTGTTATTACAGTGACCTTAATGGGGCTTCGGTAATCGCGGCATTTTGTCCTCTCTAGACTAAACAAAATTTTTACATTTGGCATTGAAACGTGCAATATTTGCATAGGAATGATTTTGTAAACATTTAGCAAATAACGCCTGGAATGCATTAATTATACACGTGACTTTCATGTCCGGTGGGACAGTGTTTTCTTTCTTATTTGTACTGTGTGTTTTGCCATGCGGACTTTGCTGACACCTATTTTCCCTTAAGGGGTCTGCTTACCCATTCTGGTTGTACGGGAAATTTTTGTTGTTGAGTTGGGTTCTGTGATATTCCCTTCTCTGAGGCCTGTGTAATTGCATGTTTGCCTCTGCCGTACGTGAATTGGCATGATTCTGTGTTCGGGGTGTCTGCTATGTTTTTGACTAGTGTTTTAATGTGTTTTGAAATCATTGTGGTGTTTTGCTCTGTTGAAAATTGGCGTGATTCGGTCGGTGGGGTGTTGGAATGTTTTTATATGTGTTTTACAGGCATTTCACAGTGATATATTTGTGTTAATTTCCAGGTGTTTCAATTTTTGCAATTCTGTTCGCAATGTTGTAATCGTTTGTTGTAGTTTGGCATGTTCGATGTCTTTGTTGTGATTTTCCTGTGTTTGCCTGTATCTTAACATTCCGATTTCAATCGTCGTTAGCTTTAGTGTTAGTTGCTAGAGGGCTTCATTTTAAAGTATTATCAGTTTTTCGGCAATTGTTTGAAATAGGGATTTGCAAATAATTTTTATAAATTCGGCATCTGGCAAGTGTGGGTGGCCCTTGTTCTCAAAGAAAATTAATAATTCTATGTGTGCCTGGCAACTCTCGTTTTCTTGTTGGGTTATTGTGTGGAACAGTTGTCGGTACTTCTCACTGTAATCAATACATGTACATGTTGTGCATAGTTTGGTCTCACTGTGTTGCCATTTGAGTTCATCTGTGTCTGTGTGGTATACTTTTTCGTATGCTTGCTTCGCAGTACCTTTTAAGTAAAATGATAAACGTCTGAATTTTTCTATTGAATTTTTCTATTTCGCTTCACCTATTTATTTCGCTCGCCGCATTGTATGTCTCCAGAAAATGGTCAACATTTTCGTTATTTTCCCTGAAAATGTGGGGGTGGCTTCTGGGTGTTTTAAATTATCTGTATTGGCTGTTATGTGTTAGGTGGTTGTTGTAATTGTATGTCGTTCGTGTCATTCCCATATTGGTGTTCAGTGTTATCATTAATGTAAGCGTACTTGTTTCCTGTTGTCTCTGTGTTAGTACTCGGTATACAGATTAAAAATGGCTCGGTTGCCTGAATTGTTGTGAGTGGGCGGGGTCGCAAATATCCAATTGTACTTGGTTGGTATGTGTCGTGAAATGAATAGTCTAGTGCCGCGTTTTGTTGTGTGGATGATGTGTGTTCAATTTCGATTAAGTCAATGTTCTCTGTGGGTAACTCGGGGTGTTGTGTACGTTTAGCTTCTATTCCACACTTGGCATCGCTTAAATTTAGAGCTGCGTGTTTGACGAATTGCCTGATCGATTTGGACGCAGACTTCTGTGACTTACTCATGTCCGCATGTCAGTTTGAGTGTGGTGTAGTCTTGCCTTAGTTGCTAACATGCACACACAAAGCTTACCTAATTTATATTTCCACTGTAGCATGCATGGAAGTAGAAATTTAGCATTATCGCTAAATAAGATGGCTCGAAGAGCGCGTCCGTGAATTAGTCATGTATTAATATTTTAGGAAGCGAAGGCACACACACACTAGTCTACAATTCGATGGGCGACTTGTACTGCTGAGGTATTCGCAACACGAAAGTTTTGCTCGCGTGCTCACGAGCGGCTGCTATTTTGCTGAGTAACTATACACCTTGGCTTTGAAAAGGGGACCTTCAATGTTACTACTGTTTACTACGTGGGTTATGTTGAAACGTAATTTACGTGGGTAGGTGGATGGCGGTAAACGTCTTTAAGAATTCCTCTTTAATTAACTTTACACTTTTCTTTAATTATCGCTCTGACTGAAGTTTACAACGGGAATGGGAAAACCCTAGCCCCCACTATTTGCTGTGGCCTTTCCTGGGGTGATCAGGTCATGCATTAATCAAGGGGATTAAGGTAGCTAGATGGAAAGAGCACTCATGTATAGAAAATACTACTTTTATTGCCGAAGGCGTTACTCTTTATTGCCGAAGCTCACAATAATAATCTCTAGTGCAAAGATTATAGTAACTAGCTGAACGCTTAAGTCTCCGATGGAGTCGTAATCAGCCTTCGCATATCCCTATGTCTCAGCACCTTTGAGCGCCCTACTGGAGGTATGATTATCCTGTCTTCCTGTCTTATTATCCTGTCTTCGCCAACGGGCAGACCCCCTCGACGGCGGCTGATGTCGGTGTCGACGTCTGGACCACGGGCCTGGTGGTCCTCTCTCGCAGGTGTCGCACTGGCGTCTGGATCAAAGATGACCCCGAGCCACCATTGTCCCAGTCTTAAATACTATCGACCCTGGCCTCGGCATCCTCCCCCCCCCCCCCGCCTCACTCGCCTAGTGTTGTTTCCAAAACATCTGGGCTGGCTTCGCGAGGTCGCGCGGGCCTGCGCGCTAGCGGGGCTGGCAGGTCACGCCAATCTGAAATATTAATGTGGTAAGCTCATATTTATGTTCAGTATAATGTGTATGTACACATATATATTATAATTGTGGCAAATCTACTTCAGTTTTGATATTGAAAAAAAAGGGGTGCATTGAATGAATAAATAAAAAAATAAACTAAATAACCCCCCTTCCCCTTGCCAATCTTGTTTCTTACATGTCAACTATTCCAAGCAACAATCAACAATATCTAACGTAGTACTGTCGAACGGTTTTACTTATGACGCAATACGTAGTGCTGCGGTTACTTGACGAAGATAATTTGCATTTACTTCAACACGCCGAGAATCGTCAACATAACGAACGTCCTCGTCGGTATTTGCGCGATCACCAAAATCCGTAGGAATACTTTTCGGACGTCGAGTTTGTGAGACGTATTCGTTTCACCAAGCAAACCATAATCGAAAATATTGTGCCTCTTGTTGCAGCCGATAACGGAGGAAGAAGAGGATCGCCAGTATCACTAGTCATTTTATGGCAGCAATAGTTTTCGGGTGGGTACTGTGATCTTTGGTTTCCCTATGCGTTTGTAATGAATACAGAGCTATTTAAACTCAAAATTCTCCCGTAGATACGTAAATGGTGTTAATTAATTAATTTTTTTTATCATCACATAAACCTCAATACATATTGAGTGTGATTTCTGAAAATAAAAATTCAAGAAAACAAATAAACTCTCTGCTGTCAAAAATACAGACTACAAAAAATAAATATAATACATAAGAAAATTGGAAAATAATCTGTGAGATATTAAGAGTTTACGTACACAAATAACAGCAAACTGTAAGTTGACAATATGTGGAATACAAGATCTCATTTATCAAAATATGAACAACAGGACTTACAGTACCCATTACGATAAAGTTACATAAATATTCCAAAGGAAAATAATCTGTCAGCTGTTAATTATTTCCATACAAAAATAACGGCAGTCTATTAGTTGACAATGTATAGAATACTACATGCACGTGTAAGTTATCAAAATATGAAATCAAAATTAGAAAAAATATGAAATACAGTCTCCATGATGTAGTAAAATTTTATACAAATTGCTATGATGGTGTTAACTTTGCACTGTTTGTATTTTTTTTCTCCATGTTTGATCAAGCCAGACATTGGTCATTTTATTTCATATGTGTTTTCAGCTCGTCCAGGAGGTGGTCATCATAATAATTAAAGCTATTTAAAATTGATTTATGTTAATGATCTAATTTAATATATAAAATAACACAGAACTTAGATTTGCAAATTATTATGCATGTTAAATCATATAGTTAAATTGTTACATAGTTTGGTAAAAGTAGTGCAAAATGTTTCTGAAAAGATTTCTATTTAATGTCAGGTGTACATTTCCAAGGAATAACAACATACGTGTAGTTTAGCTTTTGTCTAAAGGTAACAAATTAAAAAGAAAGACGGTTTGTGAAAAAATTTAATATGCAGATTCTAGAAGAAATTGTTAATCCAGTAACCATATCAGATGGAGTAATTCAAAATTTTATGCTGCTAATATAAGTAAATAACTTATGTAAAACGACGCCGAGGATTCCTTTTTTTGTATACGAAGGGACATTCTCAGCACTAGGATGTGTTATAAGGAGTTTTTACGTAAGGAATGCTGTTAAATACCTGAAATTTGGGTCTCTCAAATTTGTCGGCAGTTTTATTACATTGAAAGAATCTCAAGTAAGACTCATATATTTACTAATATAAATAAGTTATCTGAAGGTTTTAAGCTGTGACTATTATATAAAAAGAGGAAAAAAAGAAATTCAATTAATTTAATATTTTTAAGGAATGAATCTTTATAAAGTTTTAAACTTGCAATAATGTTTAAACAGAAAGAAAAAGCTGAATTTTAGTAGTTGAAATCTAAAATGTCAATCTGTAATCTTATTTTGAAAATTGGATTCAACACCTTGTGTTTTGACAACTACATCCAGAAGCCCAAAATATAAAAATTTTATATTCTCAAGCAAGAGCTACTTGTAGAGGCAAATGACTCAATAAGTTTTTCACCAGTGCTTAAAATTCACTTCAGAATGCAACAAGATTCATTTCCATATAATTTCTTGCTCCTCGTTTCATGAGTATTTGGGAAAAACACTATTGTTTGCGGTGCAATAGTATTAATTTCTCTACATTTTAGCTAAAGCTGGCAGCAGGAGATCATATTATTTCATAATTGACGTTATTTAGTGTGTGTGTGTGTGCAATATGTCATGTTTGAACTGTTATCTTCCTTGTCATTCTTCATTAAAACGTGTAAAATCAAATAAATTAATTCTGTCCACATGTACAAATTTGATGACAATTGGCGAACAAGTGTAATTTATGTTCATATGATTCGGGGACAAACAAAGGATTAATTGAAGAATCGTTAAAAGGATTGGGATTTATCGAAGGATTGGGATATATCGAAGGATTGGCCTGGGTTGCTGTGGATTGATATAGATTGGTGTGGATTGGTATGTTGATTGGGGTGGATTGGTGTTTATTGGTGTGTGAATAGGTTTGGATTGGTGCAGATTATTGGGTGAATTTGTGTGGATAGGTGTGTTGATTGTGTGGATGTGTGGATTGGTGTGTGGATTCATGTGTGATTGTAGTGGATTGGTGTGTTAATTTGTGTGTGGATAGGTGTGGATTGGTTTGTGAATTGGCGTGGATTGATGTGTGGATTGGTTTGTGGATTGCAGTGGATTGGCATGGATTGATGATTGCAATGCTGATTGTGGTGCTGATTGAGGTGTTGATTGCGGTGGTGTTTTCGGCTCTGATTTTGTATATTATTGTGGTGCTGGTTGATGAAAAGATTGCGAGATTGTTCGAAAAATTGATAAAAACAAGTTTTAATTAATTTTTAATTTTTTAATATTTGTTTTGGATTTCTTGGGATTAAAAAAATATATATTTTTTGGTGCGAGGTTATCCAAGATCATGGGTGCGAGGTCAAGCTCACAGATGTGATGTATAGGTGAAGATCATCCAGTTCAAACATGTCGATCGGAGTTATCAGTTCCACCTAAGTGTTAAACATTTAAACAAATTACAAACTAATAAAACAACATTGTAGCTGGAGTACATCCGACAGAATGAGTAAAAGTGTGTGTAGGGGAGGGGAATGTTTACACAATGTGATCGATTAAAAAGGAGGAGAGGGGGGTCATTCGTCTGCTGGATGTGGTGCTGTTGGAGACCTTTGGAAATGTAAGTTAATAAAAATAATTTTGACAACTAGTTGGGTACAAGGTCTAATGTCACCGGGTTAAGGTCAAAGGTCAAGGTCACCAATATCGTAGATGGCGGTAGTATGCAGTAATGTAATACGCTCGCTCATTTTTACGAATTTATTCCATTTTTGCAATCTTTTCTCTAGCTTTCGTTTTAGAAGTCATCCAAATTTTTTGTTATAGTGTCAAGGTCACGGGTCAAGGTCAAGGTCACCTGGATCCAACATGGCAGCTGGGTGACGTCTTAACATGGTAGATGGTCGGTTCCAGTCCCTCGTCCCCTCTAAGCTGAAACATAAAAAAATTTAATTTTCTAACATTTTAAATCACTTTACTTAATAATTTTTAATAAATATTTGGGGATTTTAGCGAATTATTTGTGATTTTTGTGAATTTTTTGGGATTTGTTAGGGGATTTTTGGGTTTGATGTCAATGGTTACTGGGGTCAAGGTGAAAGGCCAATGACACTAACATCCAACATTGCGAACAAGATGGGGGACAGAACCAAGATGGCTGATGCTTAGGTCTGGACCCTGGAACGTGTGTATCGATTTGGCATACCCTATACCTATACAACCAATATGGCCGCCACGGCTCTGCCCTTCCGATGGATCAAAAAGTGCCTTTTGTCAGATCGTTTTTGCATATGGGGGAATTGGCACTTTAAGGAGCGATAAAAGGAAGATGTTGAGGGGAAACATTAAATTTCGAGGGCAAAATGGAAATTGCAAGATGGCGGCGTCCAGCTCCAGCACCCGAAGCCGTTCAAATTATTCTACTAACAGACGTGCAGGCGCACTCACTCCACGGAACATCTCCCTTTAGTCAGTGTTGGAAATGGTCGGCAACGTGGCACAGCAGCATGCAGTGTAGGGAGCATGCGAGTGATGCGTGCTGCGCTCGTGCGACAGTCTCGGCAAGCTTCTGGACAGATGCGAGCAGAAAGCTCGTTATTTAAATAGAAATTTTTCAGTGTTCTATAAAGTATCGATAACGAACCATATAACATAACTTTTTTGTGGGGTGTAATGACACGTATAGGAATAGTTTTGCACATATGAAACTGGAAATACCATAGAATCTACATTCCCTTTGTTTACCGTCGGCATTTTGTTGGTGTTATTGTTATTCTTCAAGAGACCTGTAAAACTGGTAAGAAGAAGCTGAAGGATTTGGAGGACACTTAACTAGATAAAGAGTTTCAATGGAGATGAAGTGAAAAGGAGGTATAGTAGCGACGGGATGCAAGGACGGAATAACGGGAGCACCTCGAGAAATCCTGTCACCCAAACGTCCACCACATTTCCCATCTGCGAAAAACCTGACTGGAGACAGACCTCGGATCGCTTTTGTGGGAGAAAGTTGTGCTAGCCTCGTACATCCGCAACCTTTTTTAATAAATACCGGCCTTAGCCGATAGCGGAACAGGACTTTAAAATAATGAGTATACGATTTCTCACCTTCTGAGAAATAAAATAATTATCACCGCATTAGCATTTATTATCAGATTTTGTGCACCTGAGTCTTTAAAACACACACATGCGTAATAATTAAGATGAATGATTCATTACTGTGAAAGAAGGTCACATAGTTATCTCTACGCCTGTCATGAAGATGACTCGTGGAATTGGGCAGAGGAGCAATGGAAATTTCACTAAAGAAGAGTCTAAAGAGTAAAGATATAGATACAGTGGTTTAACCTGATTATTATCGCTGCTGCCTCAGATGTCTAATGATTACGTTCAGCATAATTTCAGTCTCGTCATGTTTTCCTAACAGGATAGCGAATTTTTGTGGTTACTTGTGTTGCTAAGAAGAAAATATTAGGCCCGTCACAAAAAAAATCGTGTTTGGGTTTTCAGCAGTACGGCTACCCATATAAAGCTAGAAGAGAGTAGAATATTTTTTGGAGATTAGAACAATGACTATTTTAATGAATTAGTTTAACTATTCTTTACTTGCTAGGATTTTTTTTGGTTATTGAAGCGATTTTGTAATGTTGAGAACAAAACATTATTATTGTCAGATTTATCTGATAATATTAATCATTTTTCCTTGCTATAGCTTAGTAGCTTAAGTTGCGAAACAAATAAATTGGTAAGAATTTTGCTTTTATTTAAAGTCTCAAAATGTTGTTTTATAGATAAAAATATACACATATAATTTTGTGCTAGTTATTGGTTCATTCCCATAGTACACCAGTTAGATACGGTTTTTGAGTAAAATTAACGTATTGATCAAAATATTTCATTACAAATACATCAATTTAACCATCGAAGACATTACAGTAATATGCGTTTACAATCCATGAAATTACTAGTATAATCACTGGGAAAAGTAGATTTCTGGAAAATAATAGGCGAAGTCTGATCTTTCGCGAGCAAAAATCCGGCGTGAACTCATTTTTTCGGCGTGGTTCGTGCGGAAGTCGGAGAATGCTTGTGATTGGCTGTTCAGGCTTTCCACTCTGCGTGTTCGGCATGATCGGCGTACATGCGGACCAGGTTGCGTGTGGGTGTCGTGCGTATATGTACGACACAAGTCGTGCGTATTGAACTCGCACACTGATTGCGGATTTATCCGACAATATCGTGCATAGTTGGAAGCGGTATCACAAGCAAGAAACATGAATAACCTATTACTTCTAGAAAATAATCTGTCAAGACGTAGAATATGGCGCCACGGTCAAAGAAAAGAGTGGTTGAATGCAATACACGTGAAAAGAGAAGAGTTAGGCGAATTTCATCATATGTGAGACGATTTAAGAAAAGATCCAAAGCGATTTTATGGTTATTTACGCATGACGCGAGACACGTTCGATTATATCCTAAGTGAAGTGAGACGTGACTTGACAAAATGCAACAACTTTCGCAAGACCATATCACCTGAAGAAGGAGTAGTAGTAACATTGAGGTAAGAAAATGAGAATATGTCTTCATATAATAGGTATGCAGTTTATTAAACTGTCTTTACTTAAATATCAATAAGGGACTTCACATTTGTTGGTTTGCTGTTTGTTAATGTTAGTAAGTTAGTTTCCAACTTCTGCCACATATAAAGTCATTTGAGAGGGTTGTAATTCAGAGCATAATCCGCGAGTGAAATAACGCCGTCTGACCACTGCTCACGTGGTACACCGGCATGTTGTACAGTTGTACATGCTGCTCTGAGAGACTTGAATGTTGCACACTTAACGAAGGTACACCACTATATCTATCAATAAGCGTTGAAGGAAGACTCTTGTACATTATACTGTGCCGAATCACTAGAATTATCACCTGAAGCTGATAGTTGTACACAACAATGTGACGAATAACTCGATTGTCTGGCAACTGATGATGCCAAGCCGAGTTCTTCAATTAGAACCTGTTGTAACTTTGATCGCGCTATCAATTTCCGATTTTTTGCACCTTCTTTAAATAAGGTAGAAGGCTCATGAGAAACTGAAAATCGGAATCGTTTAACATTTCTTGATAACATTGTAATTTTTTCCCTCAACCTCCAATCGTTTTTGGTCTATTGCATCTGTCCTACTTTTTTTACTTTTCCTTTTCCGTGGAGATTTAAATTTCTTCTTTGCCGTTGTATGTGTGGTGAGTGATGTTGGCGAGACATAGCTATTGCTTGTCACAAGTGAATCTGGAGAGTTTGCGAATGGTGTCTTCACTATCTCGTTCGTCGAGGATTTCTGGGATGATGCCTTTCAAATGTCTTCAAGACATTGTAGCTTTCAAGAACAGTAACATTTTGGAACAAGACCACTTACTTCCATGTTCTGAATTTGCTTCTTGACCGGACTTTGTCGTTGTCACTTTCTTGAGCTCTCGCCCAAATGTATCCCTCATTCCTCTCCAGTTCTTCTTCAGATCATCAACTGAAACAAATGATTCGCTGTGTTTCACGTACCTGACAACTGGCCCATCCTTCAAAACACTTGGATACTCATACCGTGTCGCGGATAACACCATATGTAACATTATACACGACACATACAAAGTACTTGGGGCATCTTCACGACACGCATATGAAGTTTCCAACTAATGAAAATATTACCTCTATTGCAAATGATTTTTAAACAAAATGGGGGTTGCCTCATTGCTCCGGGAGTATAGATGGCAAACACATATCGATTGAAGCACCTCCACATTCAAGTAGTATGTATTGTAACTACAAGCAGTATTTTTCGGTTGTACTGTAAGCTGTTGTCGATGTATTTTTCTACATTCCGACCTGTGTAAGCTATTGGATAACGGTCTGTTTAACGTGTTACCAGAGAAACTGTTACCAGGTACTGGTATAGCTTTGCCTCACTTCTTAGTCTGTGATGAGGCATACCTTTTAAAGATATGTCTGATGCGCCTTTATTCACAAAGAAACTTGAGTCCCGAAGAAGACATTTTCAATAAAAACCTCACTCGAGCAAGACAAGTTGTTGAATGTGCCTTTGGCATCATGTCTGGAAAATAATTGATGTGCATCCCGACCGGGTTAGTGATATTTTGAAGTGTGTGTGTTTACTTCACAATGTTATAATTGATAAAGATGGTATTAAAGACTGGCCACAATAAACTGTGACTACAATCAATGAAGGCGCCAACAGAGGGTTCGCTACTGTAGGTGAAAACTGTAGTGCAACGAGAGCTCATACAATAAGATACACTTTGAAAGCATATTTTGTATCACGCGCTAATGCTCACTAACAGTGTATTAAAAATCTGCAACTGTTTAGATGCGTGTACATTATAATGCATAACATCTTTGGCACACATTCAAATAAAACACACTGTTTAACAGCACTGCTTGTCTCAGCTGGCTGCCAAGATTTCCTAGACATACCAGTCGCATTTTCTCAGTAGATTTTAACACGGCATAGTTTTACAACTTTTAATTATGTGTTAATGATGTCATTGTGTGATACTCTCACAGGTATATTCATTTCCTCGGCGACTTCCTTCCATGTTGTGCGTTGGTAATCACGTAAGTGATAATTACAATCGCTTTGATCCAATAAACATTTGCGTTCATGCATTAAATTTATAAACTTTTCAACATCCATATCTTCAAGTCATACGTTCAAATCCCAACAAGATGGGATAGTGTCGGACGTATGATCTGCGCGCACGTATTCGCACGACTAACTTTCACGTAGTGTGCGCGCGTTCATTACTTCTCAACAGTTGAGATCGTTCGTACGTAGTCGTGCGTCTTCGGACGACAGGATTTCGTACGAATACGCTTCCAGTGTGAACGGGGCCTAAGTGTTCGTACGTGACTTCGTGCTCGTGACGTCACTGCCGCTCCCCAAGTTGACACAGCGAAGGCACGAATGCGCCCTAGGAGTATCCACTTCAGTCGAGCAGACACGGCGGATACATACATGCCCTTCTCGAACCTTTGGTTCGTATACGATGTTTCAAGTTCGTTTGTCGGTGTTTACAACTTTCTACGGATGCGGAAAATATTGTAGTGGCCTATTACAAATCTTCAAAGTCAGTTGGCTTAACCAGGTTCTTTAAGGAATGGCGGTATTAACTAAGTAAACTATTTAATAAAAATTTCCTTATTTATCTACAAACGCCGCAAAGAAAATAATCTGATTTAAATATCTTACAGTAAATGTCTTACCACTTGCTATTTACAATTAAAATTTACGCATTCGTCCATTACCTCACAGATATCAACGCAATCAATTAACTAAAATCACTCCCAATAAACAGTGAACCGAAACCTACAGATATACAGTGAAACCCTGTTAAGAAGTTCCCACTTACGAAGTTTCCCTTCTTAATAACTTGAATAATTGTGTACATTACCTATATACACATGTATAATTTGACCCTTTTAAGAAGTTTTCCTGGTTAATAAGCATAATTTCTTCAGTCCATAAAAACGTCTTAACAGAGTTTTACTGTATTTTATAAATTATGTGTCAATTTTGAACAATTCCAGTATTCGCAGTAAAATCCGTATTTGCAGTCCATTTTACAAGAGTCCGGAATGTTATAGAGAGCTCCGAGCGGCCTCATGCAGAGTAGCGCTCTACATGTCAGCTACCGCGGCCGCCCTCTGGTCCCTCCACACCACAAACACTCGTCCGCTGTCGTCTGACGCTGCACCTAACTGTACCCGACTACCGCAACACAGCCAGATGGCTACCAATAAGACCGACTGCTCACCGGCTGTGGGAGGCTTTGATATAGGCTATTCACGATAAAATGAGCAAGTTTGAAAGCCCTGCTTTATATCTACTTGTATACACGTTGTGTATTCCTCCGCCTTATGTAAAACTAACATTGCCATGGGCCTCACCACTTTATTTATGCCTCGGTCATATAAAACCATGTTATTATTAACAACGTAAATACTTAAGAAATCCGTTCAGTTTTACAACTTCCATGAATTAAGAAAACAGACTGTGAAAGAAATAATTTTAACTTATCAGAAATTATTACCTAACCCTTTTTTATTTGACGTTAAGATATGGAACTACTTTCCTTTCATCGTTACCAACTTTACTGGGCGAATGTCACACTGTGCGGTCGTTCAAATATATGCATGCAGCGGCAATTACTTTTTTCTAAAGTTCATTTCTAAAGTGCTCACTTTTTCATGAACAGCTTTTAGTTTCGTAGACACTGGTCCAGAATATTCTCTGCATGTCGGATTGCACCGAGGATGGAGATTATCACAAAATCCTTGCTCGTCTTCTCAAGTCGGCGACTACTCCGCCGGGGGGAAGGGGGGCTGTGACGTAAGCCAGGTTGGCTGACAAATAATTTCCCCGGCCGCCGGGTGACGTGGTGGAGATCAGGTCTGCCTGTGGGATAGGAGAGTCGAGGTGGGTCAACCTACCGCGCCGTGATTGCACGTAACACGTAACACAGCACCCGCGCCCGATGCGGGGGTCCAAGCATAACATTAGGTACTTTCTGCTATCACAAAGACAAATTAAACTCGCGTGGAGTGAGATTAAAAAGAATATCAATAATTGAGGTGGAAAAGAACAAGGGCATCTGGCTTCACAAACGAACACTTTGCCAGAAAATGAGTAGAGGGAATTACTAAGGGATCAAAAGCAAATGAACGTGAACGCCTAATAATGAACTGCAACACAGCATTTGCAGAAAGTTGTAAATTTGAAAATTATTCCCAGCAATCGTATAATCTTCAAAATAACAGAATGGGCCAATATGTGCAGTTACATTTTTCAATAACGTTAATTTTCCACGTTATTATCGACTTCATCATTTGGTATCCAAGTAATATGCTTGTACATGTTAAACAATTTCGAGGAAAGATTTAGATTTAAATGTGTAATTTTGTCGGTATCCTACTGTCTACTGGGGGCCATGGTAGTGTAGTGGCTAGACTACTCACCTCCCACCTAGGGGAACCCGGTTTGATTCCCAGCGGGTCGCTCCATGATTTTCGCATGTAGGAATCGTGCCGGAAGATGCCGCTGATCGGTGAGTTTTCTCGGGGTTCTTCCGTATCCCCAGCCATTGCATTCTGGCACTGTTTTCTATTCTCCTCTCTTCACCACCATCGGCTTTCAATAATTCAGTGTTAAGAGCCACCCAAATCTGTTCATCCTATTGTCTACGTTAAATTGTGTCAGTTGTATACAAATTCACCCAAAAAATATTTAAGCGCTGCTATAATGCCTACGTGTAATGCAAAATTTCATCAACTACCTAGGGTACCGAATTTGGAAATAATTTATCAAACAATTCCTGATATGTAGAGCATAAACCTTAAATCTTCTTATGGTTATGTATCAAAATGCTTAGGTAAAGTACTCATAATTTAAGATTTTTATTTTTCGTCAGGTATTTCTACATTAGGGCCTACATACATTAGTTAAAATCAGTTAAATAGATCTGGATAAGCAAAACACAACACATATTTTGTTACGTCGCCATTTTAAAGGTATAAATAGATTGGCTTCCAGTGCTGCCAACTCACAGTGGACGATCTGGTCGGACAACAGCATTTCTCCTCTTAGTCGACTTCGTTAGTGCGGTCGGGCGAATCCATTGCATTACGTGGCATACTTGTGAATAAAAATAACTTTTTCCGTGTAAAATTCAGATATCATTTTCGTGGGAAGGAAAGAAATAAACAAAACCGCGTATTACTAAATTGCCAGCTTGAGGAAGACTGTTTCTCTTCCGGAACAAGTTCCTCTTCCTCATCCGGCGAAGATGGTTCGTCATACTTTGCGTCCGTTATGACAGGATCCAAAATTAATGAGTCTGTTTAGCACATACTTGCCGCAAGGTGCTATTGAGAACTTTCATGCAGAATATTGTAGATAGGTATAACCAAAGTATTGTAGATAGGTATAACCAAAGTATTGTAGATAGGTATAACCAAACTATTGTAGATAGGTATAACCAAAAATGCGTTTTATGTGCTTCAGCAGTGTTTTCCGAATTGACTTGCAAGGGAAAACGCTTTTCCTGCGAGTATGGGACAATGTATGCATATTTTATTGATCATGGGTGTCATTGGACACCATCGGTAAAACTAAACAAATATAGCCATCCAGTTTTCTGGGCATAGATAGAAACAGTTCCTCCATTTAGTTATTGTACACTACCAGGCAATGTATGAGGTTTACGTCAATTCCGGTATTAATTTCTGCTGTCATTTCGTGGTATGAAAATATCTTCGACTGCTATAAGGTCTGCCATCTTTCGTGTTGCCGTGACACAGCGTGTTAAATGTAACAAAGCAAATATTGAATTTTTTTTTTTTATATAACTTTCTATTTCCTAAGTGATTCCGCCCAACTACGCTTCATTCCCGTCTTAGAACACGAGAAATCATGCATAGTTTCTTTCACGTGGTCGTCAGAATAATCGCCCAACTGCAGTAAGAATTTTTCCACATGTTATACTTTTCCGTTTATATTATTCAAGTATTTTTGCTGCATGATATTAAATAATTGCTCCAGTCTCATTCATTTCACATTTGGCGTTTCTAAATCAAAGCTCAAGTTCTTTAGAGGTTATTTAGTGGATTTTACAAATATAGGCTGTTCACGGCAAAGTGAGCACTTTTGATGTTCTAGTTACTTTTTCATTTCAGCCATTTTTTTATCCTTCAACAATACTTTAAAATAAATATCGCTATGTAGGCAATAAATAAAATGTGTATTCCACCGCGCTCGGAAGGTCACGTCTAAGGGTAAAATAAAATATATTTATTGACTATTATTCCAAATGAGAGGGCATTCAAAAGTGCTCACTTTACCATGAACAGCCTATAGGCCCTTCTAATTTACAAATACCTTTATCTAGATGAGTCTCAAATTATTTAACAATTTTTACATAGAGTATGTTTTAGAAAGTAGTAAGTTTTAATCTAACTTCAAAATAAATGCCGAGAAACTTCAAATTAGTAAACTCGAAATTAGCAAACTCTGCGGGGAAAAAAAAACACGTCATACGAACGCTTCATTTTCCTTTCATATATCAGATATAGCGACAAATGTTACACAAAGTAGACACATAGTAGAAAAGATACTGGCACACACACACACAGTGACAGCCAACTTGCAACAAATTGTGGGCGCGCTAGCGTAGCGTAAAGTTGTGACAGTTGTGCTTTACGCAGTTACTCCGAGGATCGGCTTTATACAACAAATTACTTTTCACACCGGCGTGGACGTATTTACAATTGAAATTTGGCTCCCCAGAACGTCCACTGTAATAAATACATTAAAAATTAACAGACACTACCAAAACTTAAAAAAAAAGTTTGGTTTAGTTGCATATGAAAGACGAAAGCATATACTTTCTAACACTGGAACACATTTTGATAATATTTACATATTTAAGTGTTTAAAAAAATAAAATGAAAAGTTATTTTTAAATTGTAATTGAAATGTACGTGCCTTTTGGATGATTCAGAAAACATATTTTCCTAGAAAATTAATAATTATGAAGCCATATACTCGTAATAATTTTTCTGTATGTAACAATAACTAATAATAATATTTACAAGTATATTTTGAAAATTGAAACTAGGCACACCCGTTTCAATTGTAAAAAATGATAACTCTGATGACGGATCAAGAATTGACTCTTATTAATTAATTTTTCAAACGCTTAAATACTTCTTTTCTGACAATTTTGGAAGTATCTGTACTACTTTCCACTAAACTGTGCATGTTGTACGGTCGGGTTCACTGCTCCATTGAAGGCCACTCCGCTACTACCATAACAATAATCGTAATGTATTTTAAGACTCTATTAGCTGCCTTCGTAGTCCCTATTTATATAATAAATTACCAGTATTGGGCTCAATAATTTCATTGGTATTAAACAGAAGTTAAATTAATCACGAATGTTAAATAATGAAGTTGAGAATGAACAGATTAATGCTCTCAGTAAAAACACTAATGTTATTAGCGGTTACTGCCAGTGCACCATGTTTGATTACGTCGGCCTAATGGCTTCAGAAATGCGATATATCTTCGTAATGGTAGGAAAATCACGATCGTTTCGAAAATAAGTACTTGATATACATTGTATAAATTCTATAACTTTGTCAAAGATCTCCCGAGACATTTAAACTTACGTTTTCAGGTTGCATTTATCACCAAAATTGCGAAAGGAAAGTCCAGTTAAGAGCACTTAATACTCTCCAGTTGTAACAAGATTTGTTCAAATAAGTGTTGCCTCCTCAAATGAGATATCATAAAAATGTGTGGGGTTGGCATTTAATGCAAACATAATATATGGTCAAAAATAAAAACGTCGCGCGTTTATGCAAGGCACTAGAAGTGCGTCGAGTTTCATGAAATTCCGCAGTAGAGATAATAAGGTTTTAAGGCACACACGTACATGCAGACGGAGTTGAAAAACAAAAGCACTGGAACACATTCATTTACCGTGAAATAGCTATATCTTGGCGCTTAGGAGATACTGGGCTGTTAAGTTTCAACTATTCGGTATAATAAGTAGACGATCATGTCTGTATGTCTGTCCGTCTTTGATAACTCTAAGTCCCTTGAAACTCAACAGAAGTTCTTCAAATTTTTGCAGAGCGAATCCTCAGGGTAAAATACAGGTCTAGTTCGAATTTCAGCAAGATCAGATTGGGCAATCATTACCTTTTACATTAAAAACTCATTTTTTATTAATTTTTCCTCATGAAAAGTTTTGTATTAATGCATAGAGAATATTGCATAGATATATGAAGGTAACAGCATATCAGTTTTGTTTGCTTTAAATGTCTCGCTTCAATGTTGAGTTAATTAAGTTGGGCCACAGTGGCTCAGTGGATAGAGAGATTCCAAGTGGGGCCTTAGTGGCTCAGTGGATAGAGAGATTAAATTTGGGGCCACAGTGGTTCAGTGGATAGAACTATATCAAGTGGGGTCGCAGTGGCTCAGTGGAAAGAGCGATTCAAAGTGGGGCCTTAGTGGCTCGGTGGATAGAACTATGTTAAGTGGGGCCGCAGTGGCTTAGTGGATCGAACTATATAAAGTGGGGCCGCAGCGGCTAAGTGGATAGATATATTGCTAATGGGTCCTTAGTAGCTCGTTGGATAGAGAGATTCCAAGTGGGGCCTTAGTGGCTCAGTGGATAGAACGATCTTTAGTGGTGCCGCAGTGTCCAAGTGGATAGAGAAATTTTGAATGGGACCTCAGTCGCTTCAATGTTGAGTTAATTGCACATCATTTCATTATTACCTACATACATATATATATGCAATATTTTTTTCAGTCTTTGTACGATAACCAAATTTTTTAACATGGTAACTGTTCTAGCCCCGTGACAATACAAAAAAATGGTCACGGGCTTGGTCCCCTAGTAGGTTTTATAACCGGGACAGAATAAGGTTAAAAAGTAAATCAGTATGTTATACTTGTTGAGAATAAAAATTTGAAGACGAACATACATGGTCCTATGACTGAATTTAATTGGTACAGGGACTTTAATTTGGCGTGTGAACAGAAAAAATTTAAATTATTGACGAAAAATAATTTGTTCCCAGCCTCTATCTGTAGGACGTCGTTGTCCGTTAGTTTAGCGCTAAAAATAGTTCCACTTTACCGTCGTAATAAACCAGGAAATAACAACATTTTGTACTTACAAAATTTGCTTCTTCAGTCCTAAACTGAAGAATTTCCATTGTATTTTGTTTCATCCTACAATCACAATGGTTTTAATTTTAAATATAATTTTGCACGCAGGACAATAGCAAGGAGTATGCTAGGGAAATAGTCGAACATGCGAACTGATAATTATCTCGGGTGATCAACATCGTGGCGTCACGCTCACATGTTTGATGCCTTATAATCGTGTCTATTTATCTGCACGCAAACGCCCGTGTGTTTTAAGACAACCACCTGCTGAACATAAGCCTAAACATGTCGTTGAAAGTCAGGGATCGAAGGAAAACTGCGTATTAGAAAATTCATCGATGTATTCACGAGGAATCGAAACACTGGTGTACACCTGTTCAGACTTTTTTCGTAAATAGGGTTGACTTTTCAGCGGTATTTGCGTCGGTTCTAAACGTAAATTAATGCAGGTGCGAAGACATTATACATGTTTCATCGCCCATTCGTAAAACTCGACGTTCGAATTACCTTTGTGTATTTTGTAATGCTCTAAAATTTCGGGAAGAAGGTGTGTTTACTTTTATTTTCCCCGTTTGAGTTCGAAAATTCACAGTTTGATGTTTCGGTTCATATCCACCACAGCCAGTGGATTTTTAGGCTGGTTTAACTGGTTTAACCGGACTCAACCGAAACAGTATTTTTCAAACGTCTGGTGTAAGCCGATTGGGGGGGGGGGGGGGGGACTCGGCTATAACTGTTTTAAGAAAGCATCCCAGCCTTTTCCTGGAGTGATCTCGGAAAACCATGAGAAAGGGAATCGATCTCAAGTCCTCTCGATTGCGAATCTCGCGCATTGCTACTTCGCTACCTCGCTTGGTGATCATCTCTATTCTATGTCGGTAAGTCTTGAACATCTTAAATGTCAAGGGATTTCTATGAGTCCCCGCTATTGTTTGTCCTTATAGGAATACACACGCTCAATCAAACGTCGATCTTAATCTTGAATAATGGCAATCCAATACACCTATCGCCTGATCACTCATTTAATTGCAGTTCTTGATGCAGTTTAGTATATTATATAACTTAGCTCCTCTTGTCAGTGATCAAGCTGGATGATGAAGTGCAAGTTAAGATTTCTTCCCGTTATATCTAAGAAAGTTTATTTATATGTTCAGAGACCTGAGTAGCCAAAGCTGCTAACGTATGACGGTTAGACAATAAGACTATAAGGTTTAAGCCGACCTCCCGTGGAGCAGTAGGTTGGTGCGCCACCGATCTTGGACGCGGGAGGCTCTGGGTTTGAATCCCGGGCAAGGCATGGGTGTAAATTTAAGTTAGGTTATAAGTTAGTCTGTAAGCCATTCCCCTCTAAACTTTCAAGCATAAAACCGGCGGACGTTAAAAAGCCATTTACAATGCAATAAAAGTTTTAATTCCGGGTCATCTACGGATGTGGGAGTAATTTTTCGACTTAGTTAACATTTTAGAATATTGGTCGTGTCCCAGTTTGTTTACCACGATGAAAAAGGACTGCTGTCGTAGAGACGAAAATGTACATGTCCTTACGTCACACACATTTTTGTTTGAGGTGAGATCAGAAACCTTCAATTATACATTCATAAACAAATAGACACTTTAACAATTTCTGAATAAAAACGAATTTTATTTTTATGCCTGTTCATTAATTAATAATTTGACATAGACTATGTGCGAAATGTTTGGGTAGGCGAATTTTAAATATAGTCTGTTATCGGTTACTTTCTCACTTTTTATTGCCTTGCCTATGATATACTTTCCTACTCGGTCTGCATCTTTCCCCCATAAGTAAAGTTAACATTTATGCGTGCCCGATGTTTTTATTAATATGTTAAAAAAGTCAAACTGGGTAAATTTATTAAACAAATAATACCTACGTGATAATTCTTAATCTAACGTGCATAAAAAACACATAATTAAGTACTCACAACGTCCTTAAATCAAACGTCAGATTTCTAAACACAACGTTTAAACTTGGAACTGTTTTCTTACACCACTGTCGACTTTACTGGGAGAATGAGAAGTCAGTATGACCGTAAAAGTATGTGCGTTTGAAGGCTGGCAATTTTCTTTTCCTATTTAGTGTTCAAGAGTGCAAATGACCGCGAAGCAGCTGTGTGATCACTGGCATTCGAAATCGTTGGAGATGGACCACCACGCGGGAAAGCTACCTCAAGTGATTTCGGTCCGGATCAAGCTCGTAGCTCCAAATCCGAGAATTTCACTGCACTAGAAGGAAGGAGGGATAGAGTGTGCATCCCGATCTCGCAATTACCGCCCTTTCCTGCCAATAGCACTGTCAGAACAACGTGTATAGCATTGGATGTTAGGAACACTGTTCATGTGAGAATGAATTTTGCACGTATCGTATGACCTAGTCTTAACGCTACTAGAATACGTTTGTATTATATTCATTTAACAGCGTGCATCTTTTATAAATACGAATGTAAACATACAAATTTTACGTTGCTGACCAGGTGATTTCAAAGTTGGTGATGGTCGAGTTAATGGCGGCGAAATTCTTAGAATACGAAAATTCGTCCACCTGAAGTCTAAAGTTGAGGGAGTGAATGAGGAAGTGAAGAGATCTGGGTGGTTCTTAACAGCGAGATCTCGAGAGCCGAGCATGGTGAAGCGAGGTGAGGTGTGAGGTAGGGCCGGAATGAAAGGGCGGGGGAAACGGGATATCCCCGAGAAAATGCGTCGACCAGCAGCGTCGTACAGCACGTTTCCCACATACGAGAATCCGCGAACGACCCCGCTGGTAATCGAACCCGGTTCGCTAAGATGGAAGGCGAGGAGTCTAACCACTACACCACCGCGGCCCCCGTCTAAGGTTTAATCTGCTCCGCTATAGCCAGTAAAATTTAACTCGTTCTTTAGTTGCCGGTTTTCATTAACTTAACAGTGAATTTTTCTTATTCCTATTGAACTACACCGACATGGCACAAAAATTTGATGAATTGCATTGATTCTCCAATAGGTAATAAATAAAACATTAGCAAAATTTTCATCATAAATAACTCCAGTGATTGAAATCTCTGTTTCGAATTTATAGCAACCCTGAATTCGAGACATTCATGCAATCCTATGAAGAAAGAACATCAAAACAGCTACGGCTTAGCGGCATGCAGCCTCTTCGGAGAAATCATAACGTAAGAAAGTAGCGCCGACTTTGTACCAAATACATGCCTAGTCGGGATTAAACGCATCCCATTCTATACACTAGACTTTGAAACATTGCTAAGTCTCTTTTATGATGTATCCATGTAAGTAACTTATCTAGTTAACCGTGTCACTTGGACGTATCTCTCTCTGCAGTTATCGCGGATTTTCGCAAAGCCTACCGTGGCGTAATTTATACCTGGAAAGAAATTATCGTTAAGGGTTTTTATCTTCCGTAGCGGTCTTAGGAAGATTAAGAACATGAATTAGATAAAAATATACTTTTATCTTTCGCCCTGTTTGATTTATGAGCGCAGTTTTACCTCCAGATCTCTATGTTAATCGCCAATATAAAAACCAACTTTTAAGCAATCTTTGGATCGACCTTTAAATTTTATGGTGTTGATTTAGTAACACTTGCGGTTTTGAGCGCGTGGATAAAATTACATGGAAGGCAAAACATTGAAAATTTGAGCGTCATGCATTGCACTACTTATTAAAAAAAAAAAAAAACCAAGTGCTGATGTTCGGGCGCACGGTCGTGTGTAATTCGTATTCTATAGTTTAAAGACAAAGGAAAGCAAGGGTCCGCACAGGGCTAACACAGCTCGCTATTGACTCATCACAGATTTGACTCCGCGCAGGACTGACAGCTTTATACAGAATCCACAGAGAGTTGAATCTTCATAGGACAGACTTTGCTCATTATTGAGTCCACACACACCTGATTCCACACAGGTATGACACTGCTCACAAGTGACTACACACAGATTTGACTCTGCACAGGACTGACTATGATCGCTCCTGACTCCAAACAAAGCTGACAGCGTACGACTGATTCTGCTCACTACTGACTCAAAACACAGCCGACTCCACACAGGGCTGACAGCGTTCACAACTGAGTGCACACAGAGCTGACACCGCACAGGACTGACTCTGCTCACTATTGACACCACATAGAGCTCAGTAGTAGGGCGAGAGGGCTTCACTTCAATTTTTTTTACCTTGACCTTGACCTTGCAGACATAGTCCCATAAGATTAACCTAGCACCACAAATCGCTGAAACCGCTGCGCATACCAATTCACCTTGCCCCACAAATAGCACCATATTAGCACCACATTAGCATCACATAGTACCACAAACATCATCACAAACAGCATCACATGCTCCAAATTCTTCACGCCCTCCCCTATCTGAGCTGTGTTGTAATTACTTCTGGGATTATTTGGATGCCTGCTCCGGAATTCTAGGCTCTCTCCTCCTCCTGTTATTTATTCTGAATACCTGGTGCACTACCAATGCTCTCCCCTACCTTCAACCAATCTACTCATCATCCTCCTCTCCTCGGATATGGTTAATACCTTCCCCACACCTTCCCTATACACTCCTTCCCAGCGAGATAGGCTGTCTTCAGTTCCAAACTTGGCAGATAGGCAACACTGCTGCAGCCATATGCCGCCATATCAGTTGTAGAGTTGACCACCAGCAGGGTGAGCATGGTTGTAATTTTGGCCCATCATAGGCGCAACATGTCATTGCTGTGACACTTCGTGTGAACAAACGAGCATGGATCGAATTTAAGCGCGTCGTCGGGCCTCATAACTACGGCGCGCCCGTCATTCGTGTGGCGCCATATATGAGCCGTCTTGACTGCAGCCCGCTACGCGACAGACAAGATGGCTGACGCCCGAGTAATAATCTTAAATCGTATATGTCCGCTTATGAAAGAATTGCGGATTCTATAAAACGTATTTATGAACAAATTGAAACTTAATATAAGCATAAGTAATGGGACACGTTTCTATTTGCACCCATGGTCACAATAAAACAATGAACATAACTTAAAAAATACGTAATAACTGTGGACTTGTGCTATTTATATATCTTTTTACACGGTATTTTTCCAAGTTGCGTGTGTAGCTCAGGGGCAGAGGGACATTAGCAGATTGGCAGCGGGACATGGCGTCTAAATACGTCTTTATTAGACAGCTCAGAAGTAAAAGAGGACTTCCTAGCTAATTGGGAACGTTGGCATAGCAAAAAATACCGATATTGTTCGGGACCGGCCAGAAATAGTGCAAACGCTTTGCAGTTACTTTGCAAATTTATACTCGAAACAAGACACGGACGATGCTCTGCTTCCATCGGTTTTGCAGGGTTGTGAAAACAAAGTGAGCTGTGACAGCAAGACGGGCATGGAGGCGCCATGTTTATATGCGGGAGTTAATACAATAATACAGCAATTGCCATCAGAAAAATCTCCTGGTATTGACAGTATTCCATACGAATTTTACAAAACTTATCGGGATATTATTGGTACCGACTTCTACGAAGTTGTTCGCGATGTGCTTGAAAGAGGGGAGTTATGGAAGTCTCATAAAGAAGTGATAATTGTTCTTATACCCAAAATATCCAGTCCACTTAAACCCGCAGATTATAGGCCAATTACACTTTTATGTGCCGATTATAAAATAATTGCTCGGTTTTGTGCGACCAGATTAACCAAGGGATTGTCAGATATTACTGGTTCCGGCCAGACATGCACTGTTCCAGGACGTTCCATTTTACAAGGCGTGCTTGCCCTAAGGGACATTCAATTACTTTCGTCAATACAACCCAGTAAAATGGCCATCTTGAGTATTTTATGGATAAGGCATTCGATAGAGTCGATCATAAATTTTTACTTCGTTTTATGCATCATTTCGATTTTCCAGCCAATGCAGTACAGTGGGTGCGGTAGGTGTGTACCGGAATTTGGTCACGGCTGTTGGTTAACGGATTCCTTACCCCACCAATTAAGATCGAGAGTTCAGTTCGACAAGGATGCCCGCTATCTATGATTTTATTTACTATCGCCATTGAACCTCTGTGCAGAATGCTCAGTGCCCGCTTGCAAGGATTCCCCGTAGCGAACCTGTCCTTTAAATTAGATGCCTATGCTGATGACATCACATGTGTCGTTGGTTCAGAGCGGGAAATTTTAGAGACTGCAGAATGTCTGGACCTTTTTCGCAGTCTCTCTAATCTGCGAGCGAATGCCAACAAAACTGCCGTACTGGAGCTCCGCGCCACCAGCGAGCCATTTGACGACGTTTTTCCCTTTCGGAGGGCCGAAACTGTGAAAATATTGGGCATGTACTTCCATGCAGACGCCACTCATTTGTTGCATTATAATTGAAACATAACAATAAATAAGCTCCGTGCTCGTCAAATAGAAATGAATTATCGTCGTTCAAATATTATACAGAGCGTTACTTTAATAAATGTATTCTTACTTGCGAAGCTGTGGTATGTGTCACATTTATTCCCACTACCTCGTCAACAAAGTGCACAAATACTACAGATTGTTGGCCGCATGTTGTGGAAATCTTATATATTTAAATTATCTAGGCCGCAACTTTATCTTTCCTTGCAAGACGGAGGCCTGAGTCTAATTAATCACATTTTGAAGTGTGAGGCCTTATATCAGTCTTCAGCAACTGCAACAATTTTGCGCTCAGAGGACATTTACGCAGAATTACAGAAAATTATGTGGTCTGAAGTTAGACGCATGCCACTTCAATACCGTCAGGCAAAGGAAGCACTCTCAACTCTAGTAGAACACTTACCGGAAGGGACAGTCGCATCAGCGAGATATTTGTACATTCGGGCCTCCAAAATTTCGGCTGTCATACCATCTGTTGGAGGCGCCCATGGAAAATACTTGCCGATCCTAACCTTTCCCCGGATCTTCGAGCTGCAGCATTCAGCTTCTACAATGATATCGTGGCAACTCAGCAGCGTAAATACAGCATTCACCTGACAGCTGACCCTGCATGCCCGCTGTGTGGCAACACCGACACGGTCCTTCATAGGGTAATTTCCTGTGTTTATGCAGCTCCCATCTGGCAGTGGTGTCGCGTACGAGTACGAAAAATAATTCGCCATGAACGTGGAGATGTCAGCGACACTCACATGCTTCATTGCGATTTCTTCACCTTCCCCTCAGTTCGACGAAGAGCTGCGGCCTGGTATATACTTCATGTGATCGGTTTTTTGGTGGACCTTTCGACACCGGTGACAATTCAAAGACTTTGTCCAGCTTCTTCGTCAAGATAGGTGGAACATGGCGCGGCGTGACACATTGTGTCAGTGGTACGGTAATTTTTTATTTTCATTCTGACGTTCACGCCTACAGGAAGTGCGTGTATATTACCGAGGTTGGGTGTACGCCGTGCGCTGCCCACCCCTCGGTCCTTACAAGTGTACAATTTAATGTTCCAGTAGTAATCGTCGATAGGTGGTAGTGTTATAAGTCAGTGTCACGTTCCGGGGTGTACGCCGTGCGCTGCCCTCACGCTAAATAATTTTTTATGTGTTCATCGACTTTGTCAGTAAAACCAATTCACCAAATGTTCATATCGTTCTGTGCCCCTATGTAAGAATTGTGTAGATATTTTATTGAGTATTTTGTTATTGTTTATATTGTGGGTTGAATGTGTACTGTATATAATATGTTAAGGGTTAAACGCCTCTGTATATCGTGTGTGATAATAAATCTATTTTGATTTAAAAAAAAGTGTGTTAGTGCGCGGATTCAGACCCACTTGATTACAGGTTTTAGAGTTCAAATCTTAGTGTGGCGAATTTTTTTTTAGTTACTTTATGTGATACATTATTGCTGTTTATAGTTTATGTTATTGACAGAAAACGCTTATTTCTAGAATATATTTGTCTTTAAAGAAATAATACAAACCAAAGCTAAATAAAAAACCACAGGCAGCCGAATTCCCTGTGCAGTTTCTTGCATTTTTTTTTGCTTTTATACAAAGAAATAATAATTTTTCTTAAAATAACATAAACTATAAACAACAATGATGTTATCACATAAAATAACTTAAATTAGGGCGATGCAAATTTCTACCCTACTTTTAATAAAATGTAAATAAGTTGATCACAGTGGCAAATTAAATATTGTATGTATTGTATGTAGCCAATAATTACGTGAAATAAACATATTTGCGGTAGTTTACTATTTGTATTGTGCTAATTACCATAATTTAAAAAAGTAAAAAGAAATCGCGAGGGGACGGGATTGGATTCGTATACCCTTAGATACTAGGCCGTTAGCTTACCATCTGCACTACCAAGCCAAATTAAAATAAGAGGAGGAAAATATACAAATTATTGGTTTACCGTAAAATCGCGAAGCTTAAATTGTATACCCTTACTTTTGGTTTTTGGTTTTAGGGGTATCGTACGGATAGTTAAAACGAAGAGTATACGAGCGCACTCTCTTCACCACATTTAATATAGCTTAAACCTTCAAACAGAGAGCAGTGATGATTACATGAAAACGAAATAAAAGACGTACAAACGGAATGAAAGTCTGAGCGTTCATGTTACCATGTAAAATGGCATTTTGAAATAGTAGACACATTTTACAAATTATTTTGTAATGGTTTTATTGGTTTATTTGATGTCACTTTACTTGATACACATTTACCGGCGGTCATTTTATTTTGGAAATTATTAAAGACGGAGCAAGTTGCTAGAGAGACAGACTGAAGTGACTGTTGTATCTGTCAATTACTTTTGACTAACTGAAACAGTGAAATTCCCACCGATTCAGATTTACAGTGTAAATACAATAAATTCTTGCACTGTGAACATTGCTTCAAATCTGTTGCGCTGGAGGAAAAAACCAAACTACAACAAAACAACATTATCTATTTCATTTATGCGGGCGTTTTCTATTCTTCGACAATTGCTGATAGATTATCCAACTTAAAAAAAAAAAAAACAACACGTCTGTTGTGCAGTTTCAATACCAACATCTGTATATTTACACTTCCGAGCCATCGTAATCAGGTCATCTTAGTTAACGACAGGAGAGTTACGGCAACATGACACGCGCTCGCATTTTACTGCGGCTATAATCCGTATGACTGTGTCATGTAAGAGAACCATGCTCCCGCCGCAGGAGCGCTGACGTCTCTTAATGCCATCATCGGCGTTAATGCCATCATAATGCACAAGTTCGCTCAATGAGCGAAGAGCGGGCGAGTCTCTTGCCTTACAAAAGGCAATATTGGTAATGATATTAAACGTTATTATTAACCCCTAAGAAATTCTCTCCATCATATATGCAATGCATTATTACGATATAAACAACTTTGCTTTTGAATGGTTTTGAACCGGGGAACCCCCGGCTCGAAAACTCAATGCCTTTGACCATTTGGCCATCGAGTCATTAGTATCACTAGAAATTTTAATATTTTATTTATAAATTTAAACTCGCCTACATACTTGCATAGTCAAAACGAATATGTAGTATATATCATGATTGAACAATGGATTAGTTAGCATAATTATATAAATATGTTGGAAATTTAAGTATAATTTTGCATGTAAAACATACCTGTATAAAGTGATATGTTTACGAACTCGTTTTTTTTAAGGAGATTTAGTTTATAGACTTACAACAGCCAAATATTCAAAACGTAATTTTTTATTAAATTTGTTGTCAATTAGAAACCAATTTATTATTTTTTACAAAACAAACATAAGCGAGTAACATATCAAAATATACTCATATTTATTATACACTTAAGAATATGTCGTTAAAAAAAAATGATTATGTAACTATATCTGGCGCCATCATGAATTTTAGTAAGCATAAAAGCATATTTTTTAATTAATTATATAACCACTACGAACATCAAATACAACACGTCGTTTACCTTTCAACGGGTCATTTAAGTCCTAAATCCTTTCTAGCAAGATAAATTTTGATTTAAACACTTTTATAAATATAGCCATAATTTCCGAACCATAAAAATATTGTGATGAAATACATAACATTGACATCGTACCCAGCATCCATCAAGATGTTAAGGACATCTAGCCTTATGACAAGGTCAATTACACCATTAAACTCTTTTGGAAAATGTAGTCATTATTTCCGAACCGTTGATGATATAGTGACCAAATTCATAACATAGGCATCATATCTGATATCAATCAGGATGCTAAAGTGATTTTAGCTCTAAGGACTTTCTGACAAGGTCAATTATGCATATAAGCCCTTTGGTAAACATAGTCATAAACTCGCCAAGTACATAATCTTCAAGGACATATTTACCAACATTTTTTTTTTTTTTTTTTTAACCAAATTTTATTTGCGAGTTGTATAGGTGATAGGGATAGTTAATGTAATATTAATACTTTATTCACGGTTCTATCCACGGTCAGGGAGCGTAATATTATTTCATTTCCGATTTTAACTAAATTTCAATTGGGACTTAGGTAGATGCTAGGGGTAAGTAATATAATGTTATTATTGGATTTGAGGGTTCGATCTCAGTCAGGGCATGGAATATTTTTTCATTTCCGTATTTAAAGAAATTTTATTTGTGAGTTGTGTAAGTGCTAGGGGTTTTTTAATGTAATGTTTTAATTGGATTTTGGCGTTCGATCCTCGGTCAGGGCATGTAATATTATTTCATTTCCGATTTTAACTAAATTTTATTTGTGACTGGGGTAGGTGCTAGGGTAATTAATTTTATTTTTGCAGTTTGGTTCGATCCTTTGTCAGGGTACGTAATATTATTTCATTTCCGATATTAATCAAATTTTATTTATGAGTTGTGTAGGTGATAGGGTTAATTCATGTAATGTTAATTTCGAATTATGGAGTTCGCTCCTTGGTCAAGCCATGTAATATTATTTCATTTCCGATTTTACCCAAATAATTTTTACGACTTGGGTAGGTGTTAGGCTTAGGTAATTTAATACTTATTTTGGATTATCGAGTTCGAGTCTCGGACAGATCTGCTAATATTATTTTATATCCGAATTTAACAACGATTTAGTTTTGTTTTATAATCCTGCATGTAGTAATTTATGTAATGGTATTTATGTAATGGTATTTCTGGATCACTATGTTCGAGTGCCAGGGGACTCAATTATTAGTTTGAAGAAATACTGAGAAATGCATTATTTTGCATTCACTTACGATCGCTGTTTATCGTATTACCTGATCAGTGTATACTGCTCAACCAAAGTGTTATATGTTCGATGAGAACTGTCGAAGGTCGAGTATGGTGGACGAGAATGCAGTTATGTGATGTAGTTATGCAATTAACATAATTTTGAAAATCCATATTTGCATAAACAAGCAATGAATATTTGCTAGGTATGTACTTACACACGTGAATAATTAACAACTAAACCTTCATCAAATAATATATCCTCTCAGCAAAACACCCGTACTTCAACTCTCATATACCTTTTAATTTGTTTCAGAATTTGCAATTAATTTGTAATTAATAATATGCACACATATCAAGCATGCACATTATATGAAGATACATATGTCTGCTACTGAGTAACGTCAACTCAAGACTAAAACCTTACCATAAACATAGTGTCTATAGGATATTTTCAAGCGAAAACAGTTTCAGCTGTATTCTTGTCAGGTCAACGAAAACTAACAGGAAAAACAATCGTGTCTGCGATTTCAACGTATACCAAAAACCACACAGAGAGAGAGAATATTTCAATGAATTACTCTGATAAAACATTTCATAATGTAATAGCAAAACACACACAACAATCTACACACCCATGCACAAACACACACTCACACAACTCATTTGCACAAACCATAACAGGCAATTGCAAAAATCCATACCATCGAACTTTATAAGCAAAACTAAATACTTGAAAATTATATTAACGTATCGTACAACTCAAATGAACAAAACATTCAAAACACTCGCGATTAAATATGGAACCACTTCAAATTTTATTACTATCAACATAATACCCATTTGCAAAACCCCTAACATAAATCATCACAAGCAAATCTAAATACTTGACAAATATATCAACATATCATACAACACAAATTAACAAGTCTCCATCATCTTTCTCCCATTACATATTACCACACACATTTAATCTAAAGTATAATGATATACAACAAGAGAAAAAGCCTCACCAAGATTCCGTTTCCGTTTTTCTAATCTACTATATATAACATCATTTAAAACGAAATTAGGATCCAAACTTACTACTCATCATATTCAAATCATGCTATCACATACTACATAAAGCAGTCAAAACATGTTTATTACATAAAAACTCCATAATCAAAGAATGTTTGTTATGAACTGCTCTTTTTGACAGTTGATTAGATCCTTCTAGGATACTTACATCTTCTCTGCATAGCAAGTATTTGCACAATTAAACATTTGTTCATCACACAAGAAGTTTAAGTGTTGTTTAAATGTAACTATATTTATCTACTTCAAAAAACGTCTAAATTTAAGCATACATACTGATTTTGTCAGAACTTCAACCTAAATATAGGTAAATACAGTTATACTTACATATTTTTGTTTCAATTACGACAGAGGTAAATACGCATATATGAATTACTATACGCGATATTTGTTTAAATAATCCTTTAAATTATCATTCATTTTATCTATCTATAAGTTAAAGACATGCTAATTTAATATAGTGTAATAACACAAATGCTATGTACTCATTACACAACAAACATCAATATTATATTATCCAAGTCGATGCATTACCTAATATACCCTATTATAACAAAAAATACATTTAAATATATTTAAATATTCTATGAAGACTGTTTCTGAAGGGCTAACAAGTTCTCGCAAACTTTCGAAGAACACCGTGTTTAATTCTTATCTATACAGCCTAACATTTTGAGAAACTATAAAAAAAATTATATCGAGCATGATAGTTTACACGTACATCTGGAGAATTGAACACATACGTTATCAATTATCAAGAGTAAAATATGTATATTCACATAACAAAAATGCATATTTAGAGAGAATATTTATATAAAAATAATATATACATAGCGATTCAAGAACCATACAGAGTAAGTAGATATTTCTTTTAATCGCATATCAAGTAAGTTAACCAAAATGTTGGTATAATGAATATCCAAATACAACGATTTTGTATGTATTGATCTGAAACCAAATATCCATTGAAAAAAAAAAGTAGGAAGACAACACTATAGTTTTGAGAACATACTCGTATTGCTTCATTGTAAGTCAAAAACACATATAAATAGTATTTATATATTGATTATCTACCATGATTTATTTTACTCTAAGTACACATCTTAACATAACGAAAGCTAAAGTATGATTGACATATGTATGATATCAAGCATAACTTATATACAAGACATCTTGTAATGCACCTCACAACAAACAACTTAACAATATTCTTTTCTATTAACTAACTCACTCTATATTCAATTCCCATACAGTATTCGTCATTCAACAAAGAAATAGCTATCCATACCCACTTAGTTTATAATCATCTCTAGAAGGGAGAACAGCAATCTCGAGGAAAAGATGTAGGTGAGTGGCTTATATAGGAAGGTTGCACAATCACAAACTATATATATATAATTATTTTAAACAAAATATAAATATAAAAAGAAATAAAACTAAGGAGATGAGAGCGAATATACTTACAATATAACTGCTAGAACATGCATGTCAAAGACAAGAAATTTGTTACCTATTACCCGAGCATATCACAAACACCTAATAGAAGATCCCACGAGGGAAAGTGTACAACCCATGCAAATAGCAACTTTACCGTTCGCGATACAGGACATATCTAACAAACTATCGCAATACAACAAAACAATCATAGATATATTAAAACACACACAACACACAGAATAACACAAGCAAACGTACAAAGAACCTAAAATATTCCAATTGGCAAACCCACTCCACACAAGACATGCTCCTAATGAACCAAATTAACCCTAAATTAACCCAAATTGTTCCAAAATAACACAAATCGACCCAAAAAAAACCCATAATGACCGAAATCTACTCCAAAACACACACACAGACAGAATTAAGCAAATGCTTAAAATGCTTCATCACTTGATATCACCAGGGTTTAGCTAAACACAACATCCATGTGCATTTTTCGTGAACATAGTAACATACAAGGAAGAAAATATCAAATTTCAGAACCATTCCAGGATAATTAAACAGATCAATAAGAGTTATAATTCATTATCATATAAAATATTTATGCAAAACTCTTTAAAAACTATATCCATATACAGTTCACATCCAAGAAATAAACAATGTTTATATCTTAGTCGGATACCCTGCGAAGACAAATACATTTATTGGGAAGAACATAGGTTCAAATATTCTGACAACCCTTAGATATATACACACGATATTCCATTTAATAGAGAACATTTTCTTATAAATACTTATGTTAAACTCATCTCATCTCCTACACAATGTTCGCTTATAAATTTAACTTTAAAATTCACATTGCATTGTAATTGTTTGATACATTCATTTATTTTTCGAACTTATATTTATAATAATTTCTTTTATTTCACATACCCTGTTTGTCAAGCTTCATTTACAGAAACAGAGAGCTCACCTTATCACCAATCCAAAAACAACAATCTTTATCAATCCTTACAAATCTTTACCAATCTTTACCACTCTTTCCATCAATCTTTACCAATCATTACAAATATTTACCATTCTTTGCATCAATCCTTACCAATCTTTACCAATCTTTAACAATCTTTCCATCAATCCTTACAAATAAATACCAATCTTAACAAATCTTTGACAAGCTTTGCCATTCATTCGGAGGCACGATATCTTCTTTATTTTTAAAAGGGAAATATCGCATTCCTTCAATTAATAACAAAATAGTCTCTAATCGTTGATATTTCCCTTGTATTGTTTTAGAAAACACACATACGTTTTCAAATTTTAGACCATTTGCATCTTTCAACAGCAACATAATAACTCACGCTTTTCCACACGAAGAAGGGCCGCTTATTATACAACGCATATTTTATGGTAAAATAATGCCATGTTTCTGTTCAAGCACGTTTTATTTTGTTTTTACAAATACAGGAAGATGTATATTTTGTTTTATAACCTTCATTTTTACGCAAATACACATTATAACATATCGTAACGTATCATAACATACCAACATAACGTATCGTAATGTACTAACATAACATATCGTAATGTACTAATGTATCATATAGTAATGTATCATATCGTAACATACTGACGTAATATATCATAATGTATTGTAACAGACTAATGTAATGTATCGTAACATACTAACATAATGTATAGTTATATATAGTATCATTAGTACATTTCGATATGTTACATTAGTACACTATGACACATTACACAACTCGCAAATAAATTTTAGTTAAATTCAAAATTGAAATAATATTATGTTGGTAAATATGTCCTTGATGAGTATGTGCTTGGCGAGTTTATGACTTACTATGTTTATAAAAGGGCTTACACGCATAATTTACCTTGTCAGAAAGGCCTTAGAGCTTAAATGACTTTGGCATCATGATGGATATCGGATACGCAGCCTATGTTATGGATTTGGTTACTATATCATCAACGGTTCGGAAGTTATAACTAAATTTTACAAAAGGGCTGAAACATTTAATTGACCGTGTCAGAAAGGTCTTAGGGCTTAAATTACCTTAACATCTTGATGGACGTTGGGTACGATGTCTACGTTATGAATTTGATCACTATATCGTCAATGGTTCGGAAATTATGAAATGTAAACGATGTGTTGTATTTGATGTTCGGAGTTGTTACATAATTAATTAAAAAATTAAAAAATATGCTTTTATGATTACTAAAATTCAAGACGGCACCAGATATAGTTAGATAATCATTTTTTCTAACGACAAATTCTTAAGTGTATAATAAATATGAGTATATTTTGATATGTTACTCGGTTATGTTTTTTATGTAAAAATTAATAAATTGGTTTTTAATTGACAACTTATTTTTATTTTAAAAATACGTTTTGATTATTTGGCTGTTGTGAGTCTACGAGTCCTTTAAAATACGAGTTCGTAAACATAGCGCTTCATACATAAATGTTTGAAAATTTTTAAGTTTTATATACAAAATAATGCATAAATTCCTAATTTTTTAATATAATTATAATTTAACTAATCGATTGTTAATCGTGATAAATATTACATATTCTCTTTGACTATGTAAGCATGTAGGCGTATTTCTTTTTATAAATACTCGATGGCCAAGTAGTCAAAGGCATTGAGTTTTCGAGCCGGGGTTCCCCAGTTCAAAACTATCCAAAAGCAAAGTAGTTTATAGTGTAATAATGCATTACATATATGATGGAGAGAATTGTCTTAAGCTACCAGCCGATCTCAGAGTTCATAATAACATTTAATACCATTACCAAGATACTCTCTTGGAGAGCGAGCGACTCGCCCCCTCTCTGGCAGGTACTCTGTGAGAACTTGTGCACTACCTACCGGCCGATGATGGCATCAAGAGACAACATCGCTCCTGGTGGTCAACTCTACAACTAATATGGCTGCAGCAGTGCAGCCTATCTGTCAAGTTTGTAACTGAAGACAGCTTATATTGGATGGAAGGAGTGTGAGGGGGATGTGTGGTAGTGAGGGGTGTTAACCATATATGAGGAGAGGAGGATGATGACGGGGGTGTAGGTAGGGGCAGGTATTCAGAATAAATAACCGGAGGAGAAGAGAGCAGCAGGTATCCAATTAATCCCAGAAGTAATTACAACACAGCTTAGGTAGGGGAGCAGGAATGGGGTGGGCGTTTGGTGCTGCTTGTGGAGCTATTTGTGGGGTAAGGTAAATTGGTATGCACAGTGATTTGTGCTAGGTTAATCTTATGGGACTATGTCTGCAAGGTCAAGGTCGCCCCCTTGACTGTCCCTTGACTGAGTCTTGACTGACTCTGTTCATACTGACTACCCACAGAGGACTACACAACACAGAGCTGACTACACACAGGGCTGACATTACTCACTACTGGCTCCACACGGATTTGAATCCGCACAGGATTTACTCTAATCGCTACTGACTTAACACTGAGCTCACTACACACAGGACTGACTCTGCCCATTAGTGAGTCCACACAGAGCTCATTCCCCACACGGTTATCTCTGCTCACTTTTGATCACTTGGCACCGGGCTGACTCTGCTCACTACTGACTCCACGCATAATTGACTCCTCACACAGTTCACACAATTTTAACTCCATAAAGGAGTGACTCTGATCACGTGTGACTCCACACGGATCTGACTCCATTCAGGATAGAGTTCTCCCTATCGACTCCACACAAAGCTGATTCTGCTCACTGCTCACTGACTCCATGCAGAGCTGATTATGCAATGGACTGACAACACGAAAGAATTAATAACAATTGTGATATCAGGGAAAGCGGTTTCTTATCGTTACATTTATTATATTTAGAGCGATGAAGTAGTCACGCTCTTGTGTTCAATTATGTGTGTTCTTAATGTTATATGAATACCTCTTTTAAGGCCAATCCTGACTGCCTCTAAAATCAGCTATTGTTTTCGTTAACAATTATTATATATGCCATATGTAATATTGTCTTCTGCTTAGTTTATTTATAGACACTTTCGATGTCCAAAATGCACATCTTGCTTTAGACTTTTTCGTGTGTTTCGGGTTTGTTATAACGATTATGCCATCACGTATTTTATTTTCAGGCGCCGGCTTTTCCTATCCTCTTTTAGTAACTTCATTTATTATCGTCTACTTAAAATTATATTGATACGTACAAATGTGTTTTAGCTTTCCTTAGCTATTTAGAGAAACAATGTTTTAAAACTATTCCTGAAAGCAGATTCATTCACCAAAACGTTTACGTTAGGTTTAACAGACATAGTACAGACATAGGATTCGATATGTTCCTTGAGGTCTGAGTTGCCATTGGAATCAGCACAATAGCTAATTTCACCATAACATAAGATAATGAAGAATTTACTGGCATTTGCAAAGTAATCATTTTACAGAGTACTAAAATATTTATTTTATATAATCAGTACCATCTATTAAGTATTTTTAACATAAATCATCTTACAGACGGGATTCTCGCGTTACTTCATGCAAACTTTTTGTTGCAGCAGCAGAGGTATCTTGGTGGAAGAAGAACTAGCCACCAAATATTTCACAGTTGTGTCTGTAGTCGACGTTGATGATGTGCCATGAATTTTCTGTTGCAGTTAAAATCACATCTCATTATTCTGTTATTTCAGTAAGCATGCATACGGAATGTGGTCTCTGCGCGCTATTAGATCTATTGGCAAGTTCTCATGCCACACGAACAGATATTTGCGTTGTTCACATATGAATGCCGCGTGCTCCTTATTCTGAAGACGGCTAGTCTCGTGGAGACGTGTGTGTGTGTATATATATATATATATATTAGAAAATATTTTTTATTGTCAAAGCACATTGAAATTTTCAGCACACATTTCGAAAGTCCGATTAACAAACAAAACGAACTTTTCAATTCAACTGAGGCTTTTTTACTGTTATTACTAATCTCATGTATTTTAAGCAGGTATTTCCTTATGCATGAATATTACCAGAAGCATTCCAGTATGCAAGATATATTTTTAATGTTTTCCCAGGTGTTCGTTTTTTACAACTTATTATATAATGACTTCAGAAACTACAGCAGACATCAGTCACGTATCCAAAGTTGCCAGTATTACAACTTTGATGCATGGATAAAACAACATACTGGCAGCCTTACTGTGTCAATTCAAAGTTCGATAACTTCCCACATGTATCACATTAAAATGTCTTGCTATCTATGCTCCTTTTGCAGCAGGGATTTTCGTGTCTCCGAGCACAGCATAAAAATGTAAAATATTTGTCAGATTATATACAGGATATTGCAAAATTGTTTGTCAATACTTCGGGGAAACATTCCTCACATCTCTAGGATGAAAAAATGATATATGAACATAGGTCCGCAATTTTTTTTTTTTCTTTTTTTTTTTTTTTTAACTAAAGTCCGTAATACATAACGTACAGTGTTATGGCCCGTTATGTATTACGGGCTGTAGTGAAGAAACTAAGCATTTGTGGACCTATGTTCACATAAAATTTTTTCATCCTCCCGATGGGAGGAATGTTTTCCCCGAAGTATTAACATGCAATATTGCAACATTCTGTATATGTGAAATTAGAGATAAACAGTTAGAAAGATGTTTCCAAACCGGTGTGCCGCGACATACTGGGTTGCCGCGAGAACTTCCAGGGGTGCCACGAGTGTTGGAGCGGATGGATAATATAATATATATTACAAACATAGGAAAACAGACAAACGGAAGAGTTTTGTCATTTAGTCTGCATAACACAGGGACAAGCACGTAATTCAAGACCGGTCTGATAGATGGCCACATAGTTGTTACTAATACGTGTCTGCGTGTTGCGGTGTCAATAATTCGAACTGATATTAAACTTTCACACTCCAAACATTAATAAGCAGTTTCACAACGGTAGTAAAATTGAAAAATAACGATCTCTCTTTCTGGTTGTTAAATTGTGCTACTTAATTGAGTTCCGATTCTAGTCGGTATTTACCTAACAATATTTTGAACTATTTAATATGCATTTCAGTTGATTTCGATAATAAACAGAGTGAGTTGATTGGCATACGGAATTGTTTACATTTTTGTGTAACCTACATTTAATTCAAAATATGTGAAACAATTTTTGCAGCAAAAATGGTAACAAGGATTGTCCACATTTTATAATACCCTCCAGAGGGCGCAGCAGGCATAAAGAGGTCGGGAGTCCCTTTGTTTAAAGAGTACGCTCTAATAGCCTAATCGGCTTGAGTCAAGCTTGAATCAAACTCGTTACGTGAAGCATGTAATCTTGAGTCAAGTTTGCTATACAAGCCAATAAGATAGAGCCAAGCTGGAATCAAGCTAACAAGTCTCCATTGGTCGAGCTTGTACCGCAACTTGCCTTGGCGACCTGCAAGCATAATTCAAGCCATATGCAAGCTTGCCATTAGCAAGTAATTGCCAGTCATAAAAAATTAGCTTTCGGTGACGGAATATCTTTATATGTTCATGATTATATTGCATAAAATTGCATAAATAGCATGTAATAATGTTCGCATATGTCACTCTTGCACACCAGATGAATGATCCGTGCTATTTCAAGTTATATCATTAACATTGCAAGTTTTCAATAAGGGTGAACCACATCCTACACTCCTCATAATGACATATTACTGGGCTGAAGTCCTTGCCGAACCCATCTCACATGAATTCGTGCGTGTGATTAGTTTGAATGATTTACCGCAGTGAGCAGAGTAAAGTGCTGGCGATATTTATAAGTTGAGCAAAACTATTAAAAATAAAAGAGTGCATAAAAATTTTAATTTTATAAGCTATATTGTAAACTTTACGAGAATGGCATTGCGTATTACTTTCAGTTCGAATACCAGTGCGATGTGTGAGAGTTTTGGTACAATTAATACGTTGCCTATATGTATTTTTTTTTTTTTTTTTTTAGCCACACTGTTCCTATGTATGATAATTATGTTAATTTCGAAACTGCAGTGATGGGAATCAAAGTTCGTGATCAATTTGTGACAGAATATCGTCACGATGTATTCTGATGTTTATGAATGGCTCTGTTTTCACTGAGAACACCTGATTGATCTGGTAGCTGCTTGGCGGGAGTGTGTGGCGTGAGGCAGTGCGCGGAAGTGACCAGGGCCAGGTGGAGCCGAACGCACGCAATAAAAGAAAAAGAAAGCTTATAAAATGCAAATAGCACGCCGATAAAGAGCGCGCCACTCCTGTATAAGGGGCGTGCGAAGCCTGGTCTCAACGTGAGCAGTAGAGGGACTTAGAACATTTCGGGATTACTCAGAAGAGGAACTTAGAATATTTTCGGGATTGCTCAGATGAGGGAATTAGAATATTTTCACCGACTTCTGAGAATGGGGCTCAGAATAATTGGTAAGAGGAGGTCTGAGGGATTTTTGAAGAAGTGGAAATATTCTGAAGTGGGATTTTGGGTTTTTCTGTTCAGTGTACATGAGGATTTAGCCAGGAGAATCTCTTTTTGTTATTCCTCGGGAAATTTGGCCCTCGGCAAGAGTGTGGTGGTGTTTAAAGTGTTAACCCATGTTTGGGGTAGTTATTAGGAGTGACGAGGGATTGGACTTTGATTATTTGTTTTGCCGAGAGTTGGTGATAACTTGTAGAAGTTTGAGTAGTGGTAGCACGAGATTTTCCGGCAAGTTTTGATTGCAGTGTTTGATTGGTGCAAGGCTCGATGACCGGGGTTTATTATATGAGACCGGGACTCAGTTTGTTCTTGCTTCAGCGATATTGAGGCCCGAGGAATACTGGGACCGAGAGTTTGGGGATTGTTAGGAAGTGTAGCAGAGAGAGACAGAATATATTTTGAGAATAGGAGATTGGTTGATGGAGTAGGGAAATTGTAATCACAGTGTGGAAAACCAAGGGAAACTATTGAAGTGGGAGTGCGTGGTGGAGTGAATGTGAGTGTGAGTGGTAATGCCAGGGCTCTGTATTTCACTTTGGTGGAGATAGGTAAGGAGAATATCCTTGGAGTTCTGGTCTTTGTATGTGTTGGTGGAGGTATCGTTCTTCAAGAGTGTTGAGGTAGAGAGAGAGAGAGAGAGAGAGGAAAAGGAAAACTGAGAAATCCACTTACCTTGAGGCCATTCTTTTTCTCGCTCGTTGGTGTTATTAAGTTTAGTGTAAATTAGTTAGTGTACCAGGTTTTTAAGATTAGAGGATATCTTATTGATATTTTTTGTATGTTTTGTATATTTTGTAGTAAAAATTTGGCTTTTGATGCCCCAAAAAGGGCTTTGCCATTGAGAGAGATCTCGTTGGATAGTTGGCTGGGTTTTTGTAAATTTTTAGTATGTTTTATAGCCAAAATAGTAAAAAGGTGGTGTCATCGAAGATATATTATTGGGTACGTGGCTGTTTTGTAAAAGATGGGGTTTTGAGGAAGGCGTTGAAAGGTCTTTTTTATACAGGTTTTTTCGATTAAGCCCTGGTAAATCGTCTAGACATTTTAAGTGTTGTTAAAAAAATTACAATTATAGCGATTGTTGTGATGTTTTGTGAGCAAGAGAGGTTTGTAAGAATTTGTAAAATGGTAATGAATTGTTAAGGAATGAACTAAAATTGGGTATGACACTGCAAATCTTTTCTGTTCTTGTTCAACATAGTCTTGTAAAGGTTGATGCTATTGAAATCAAGGTACTGAAGATTATAGTGTTACCTATGACATGGTTGCACTTGTGTGATTTTGCTATCCTGGATGGGATAAATATTGCATTCTGATTCCACAAAATTCATTACTCCGAGGTTTTTGAAAATGGTTGCTTTTTATTATCCACCCTTGTATTCTGGTCTTGTCATCTTAAGAATTAGGGAGGCAGGAGGTGTGGAGCAATTGTGATTTGTAGAGATAAAACTTCGTTTGATTATTTTTATGTACAAATTTCCAGGATAGTTATATAATGTAAGGCACACAAAGAAAACAGTAATTCCCTGTTCTATATTGAATAAAATGTTTAAAGTGAAATCTTATCTTCCCAGTTCTAAATCATAAGGACAAAATATTTACTGTACTTGCATCTTGTATGTTATTACTATCATGCTAAACCATGTATGTAAGTAAATGCCATGCTCAGTCTATGAGCACCTTGTGGCGCAGTCGGCATGCTCGTCGTGGCGATCCCTGACCTTCGACAATGTTCCGTTAGCTGGTCTACCGCGTCAGTGCCAGCCTTGCTAGAAAGCAAGGTTTCCACGCAGAACTTCGAGTGTATGCAGTAAATACGGCAGGAAGAATATCTTCACGCACCATCGCATGTAGAATTCTTGAAGGGTTTTTTTTTTAAATTATTAATTAATTTATTTATTTATTAAAAAGCAGAAATCGTGCCATGTTGAAACTGCGTAGTGGTTCGTGCAGGCGTCGTTAGATCGGGCATTCGGGCAGTTCAGTGGAAAATTAAAAAAAAAAATGTGATGCCTCGTCTCAAACTTCAAAGAAAATGTCCGAAATAAGTAATTGAGACTGAAAAGGTTTACAGTGAAATGGTTTACATAAACACGGTCACATTGCAAAAGTTAACTGCTAAACCGTTCTTACGTTCCCAGTGGTAAAACTATTAAACTACAGATTTCAAATATTAAAAAAAGGGAAGTAGTTTAATCAGTACAGAATTATTATCTAGTATATACACCAACTCAATATTTACAATGTCATGTGACCCAACTGCAATTTTTTTAATTATCTTCAGCCATTTATCAATTACTGAGTTCTTGTTCATCTTTTAAATTCATCATTTCAATGAGAATAAAATCTTAGTTTTTGGTCGTTCTGCAAATAGACTGTAATATTTTTCTTTGCACTGAAAGTGCGACATAGTCCTACTTGAAATTCTGCTTGAAGTAGGTGGCATGTATTTTACGTTTATTTTACTTATTTCCTGACGTAACAATGGAAAAATGTTCAAAGGAATATATGCAACTGAATATTTACCCATAAGTGCAAGTAAGACGATAAATATCTACTCGACATATTTGACATTTTTATTCCGTTTTAGTAAACGTATATGCGTACATAGTTAGCTGGGGCACCACTTTAGAGTACAAAACATCCTATGTTCGGATCGCGAATAATACGTGGCTGTACCATCTTTGAGTATAAAGTTATGTTATGTTTAATCATAGGCCCATCTCCGTCCTCCCCCCTTCCACAACCCCCTACCCCTTCAACAAACTTATCTGTCCTCCCCCCACCGCCCTATTTGCAATATGAAACAGAGGCTTTACTAAGCAACAATTGGAAACATTATTCCCATATACATACTGGATATAGGCTATTCACGGTAAAGTGAACACTTTTGAAAGCTTTTTCTTTTGGAATAATGGGCCATAAATATATTTTATTTTATTTTATTCTTAGACGTTAACTTCCAAGTGCGGTGGATTATATACACTGTCTTTCATAGCAATATTTATTTAAAAAGGTGGTGAAGGGATAAAATTTGGCTGAAAAGAGAAAGTAACTAGGGCCTCAAAAGTGCTCACCTTACCGTCAATGGCCTATATGTATTAGTATTCTAATTGAGGCATTTCAGAAAGATCTTACTTGTTATGATCCTTTCGCCTACAGCACAACCTCATATAATTTGTCGTAGTAATTGATTTCGAAAGCATTCTTATATGCCACGAACTGCTGTATTTTGTATGGATGCTGTTACGAAATACGTGGCAATGCAAAGATAATGCTATGAAAATGCTGTTTTTCACAATACTGTTTATGTAGCAATTAATCATTAGCTGTTTCTCAATCGTCAGACAGTTCCTGAGCGTCACTCCGTCTGCGTAATTGACAAGTTTACATTCACAGCAGGTTGTCAGTGCTCGTAGTTTCAGGATGCGCCACCACACACCAACAGCAGCACATACAAAGCCAAATTTACGATTAATCCAGTAATTCAATGTCCTCCGAAAACTATTCGTCCTATCTTCATGAAATCAAAAACATATTAAAATGGTAAATAATATCTATGGTTTTTCTAAATTTCGTCCTTCCAAGTATTTAACTTTATTTTATATGGCCAAATTTATAAATTTGTTAAGAAAAGCATTACAAAGTATAATTTTTGTTTCGTGAACTTTTTATCGATAATTTCTTATGAGATGATGAAAACAACTAAACGAAAATTCATTCTATTCTTGGAAACAAATTTGATCTGAAAATTTTGATAAGGCAATCAAATATCAATTAACTTCATAGAGAATTGGAAGATTCCAAGCGATTTTTAAAAGATATTAAAAAAAAAATTACTATAAAATTATTTATATTTGGTTAGTAATATTTTTCAATGGTTGAAATTGAACTATGTTCTTACAAATGTAATTTCAAACATAAAGGTAGCTTTATTAGATTTGATGCTAAATTAATTTAACATATATGTTACATTCACGTGTATTGATTATCGCGGAGTACATAACCAGGATTACAGCTCGCATAAAACCTTACACTCTTCTGTGAGGGACTGTGGCTCTTGTGTAGCGATCGTGGTCGGCTCGCGCGGTGGACTCCTTCAAGAACTGCTGCTTGAGGCGCTCCAGCAGAGCACAGACGGGCGCCACCTTCTGCGGGGGCGTCCTGACTCCGGCGACTGTCATCTTCGGCGCCATTTCGCCATCGCGATGCCGCAGTAGCTTCTCCTCCTCCAGCAGCAACTTGCGGTGCTTGGACAGGACTCTCTGCTCGAGCAGCATCACATCATGCACGAACACCTTGTCGTAGTGTATCGTCCTCTCCGGCCGGTCCGTCATCCTCGCCAGCAGCGACCGGAGGCAGTGAAATGTGCGCGTGTTCACGGCGGCCACCAGCTCCTCCACGAAGTGCTGCGCCGTCTTCTCCACGTTGATGTAGCGGTCGGCGAACTCGGCGAAGACGGCACTGATGAAGGAGGAGAGACGCTCGATGCGCTCCTCATAGTGGACGCAGGTGTCTCGCTCACAGACGCCCGTCTCCTGCTCCTGTAGCAGACGCCCCAGCTCCTTGTCCAGCTGCATGTTCTCGGCCTGCATAGCGCGCAGCTTCCTCCGGAGTAGAGCGAGGTCTGTGGGCGGGTCGGCTAGCATCTCCTCCAGCTCGGAGACAGCGAGCCTCGTCTTGTGCAGCTCTGTCGTACAGTAGTCCTCACGCCTCCTCAGCCACTCCTGCTGCCTCACCCTCATCTCCTCCTGCAGCCCCGCCACGCTCCGTCTGTCGCCACACACGTACTCTTGACCCGCCATAGCTCACACAATCACAACTATTTTGAACAAACTAGAGAGACTGTGAGACGTGGCAATTTTGTATGATTGGAGAGTTACTGTAACAACTTATTTATAATGCATTTCCCCCACTGTGTTGTAGCGTTCCATTTACAATCATTCTTCTTAGCTCGTTACTAGGTGCCAACGACCAACAATCCCACTGATGGCATCCTGCACAAAGAAACTTGAGCATGAATAGTAAAGGATTTATTAGCAATGATAATTGATTAAAACATCTTTATATGGAATTTTTATCTCGTCGCTGTTTCCGAGAAAACTCGCATTTCAGTAGAAGCATAGGCAACCCGCCCTATCAGTGAAATTGTTTGTGGCAGTATAGCCACTGAGTAAAGACATACAATAGAGTGGAAAAAGTCTGACCAGTTGTATGTGCTAGTTTCGCTAATGATCCAGAGGAGCGCTAGTGTTCTCGACGTCATCCGCGCGGTGTTGCTAGTTCCGCAGCCGTGTTCCGCCCACGTGTTCGTTCAAGTTCTGCCAAAGGCGAAATTGTCACACGCGAGTAACCACTATTCATTGCAGCTGTGAAGACCCAACTCATGATTTACTAGTGGCGGCCATGGTATGTGTTTCGTTTATGTCGTAGAATTATGTGTTTGCGGAAATATGCTGCGATATCAACTACTAATTTTTTTTTTTTTTTTTTTTTTTACTTACTTCTGCGAAAATGAATTACCATAAATAGATAATGGTTATTTTTAAAAATTATAATCTATTATTTTACTATAGTTTAGGTGTTCACGATAAAATACGAGTATTGTTAGCACTTAAAATTGAAAACGTCATATTAATCATGGATGATATCATACGTCATAGTGAACTTTTCATTACGTTCCTGTGTGAAAGGAAACAGACAGGAAATAATTAATCAATAATGTAGAAATATATGTTATACGCACGACGGGTTTACAATTGAACGCAGTGTGTACATTTTGGGGTTTGTGATCTTCTACAAAGATGAGAGTTCGTACAAATAATCAGTTCGTTCAATATCTCGTTTCAAGTGTCATTAAGGCTGTGTCGGAACCTAGGAATGCGTTTATGTATATAAGCATACTCCACTCGGCTCGATACGTGATGCATTCCGATAAGCACACTTATTTGCATCCCTTACAGGAACTAGTTAGCTGATACGATTCTGAATAAGCATTTTGTCGGAAAACACCTACTGAATATGTGCTGGAACGTAGGCGTATATATTTAGAATTATCAACCCATTAGGAGCTGTAGCTGGAAATCTCATGACGATTTATTGTCCCTATTAACCAATCATAGATATTTTGAAAAAAAAAGGAATGAATATGTATTTGAGTCAGTAAATGCAATTATTGATAATGTATCATTAAAACTGGTAACAACTAGAGGCACATTTCCTAATATTGGTTTGAATAAAAATTAAATGTCGGATTTTGTTATAATGTTTTCACTTATCCATGCCTTGCCTTGTAAAAACATTGGTAGTGTACTCACTACTCTGCGTATTAACTATAAATTTAATGCCACGTCCGGTTTATAACAATTCACGAAGTAAACTGGTTATGTTTATCCCGACTCTTCTATATCATTAAAGGTTAAAGAGTATACATTCTTAAGAACGTTGCTCAGTGACGTTTCTCAAAAATAAATGCCTCTATTCCACTCTTAATAAAAGGAAATATTAGGAATAACAATTGTGAACTACATACAAATCGATTTTCTCAATAGCAGCTTATGGGCTCTAAGGTTGCGAGACGTACTCATATTCGTATCCCCGAGTATGTACGTATGTCATTTCCTGAGACATGTGAAACATTTACGTACGTAGACGAATGCGAACGCTGTATGAGTGTGCATTTCATTAAGCAGAAAACCATATGCACACTGCGGAGAAAAATACATTAATAATCACGTATAAGGCTCAACTCTAACATATGTTTGTTTTAAAGCGACAATTATTCAAATGTTGTCTCTTTAAGGTCCTAATGTACAATAATGATGTGCATTAGTGAATATTGTCTGAAAAGTTAGCAGCTGTGTCTGTTTACATGTACACGAGTGTAACACGGCACACCGTTGTAAATTATACACTGAAACCTCGGACTTATACAAGTGCGAAAAACGTTGACACTGACGAGTTTGTTAATAATGTTAACACAACGGAACGTATGAAAACAAGACATGACAAATAGAGTCGCATTCTTCTACTGCAGACGTAAGTACATTACCAAATATATCTATTTCTGCACTAAACATCGGTTGAATGCAATGACTCGGTGCCAATCACTAATAGTCAAGCTAAGGCCGTGTCCGAAAGGACAACGTTATTATTTTGTAATTTGTCATTTCGTAGGTTTCAATCCGGACGTTGTCGACACTCACTTGTTTAGCACTCGCAGCAACACTTTCTTGAAGTAACAGTGCAAATTGGTTTTATAAAAATTCAATTCTTAAAATGGACGTAATATTTCTACAATCATCACTGGAATGCTATGAATGTGTTAAGAAACAAGAAAATCAAATAATATCCATAAACGACGCAAATTAAAACGTGTGTTGGAAATATATAGACAAAGTACAACACTTACTTGCTTTTTAAAACATGGTTAGTGTATTTTATGAACAGTTATTTGTTTTAAAACATGGTTAGTGTATTTTATGAACAGTTATTTGTTTTAAAAGACGTTTCAAGTACGCATTTGCGCACGTGTTTGAATGTCAAAACCAACATGGCGCTAATTTTTTCATTTTGTATTTTTGATAATATCCGATATATATAAGATACGAAATATCAATTTACAATATACGTCACAATGTGTGTATGCAAAACGGGTCACGTGATAATTTTGTCAGCACAAACTGCCATTTAGACACGGCCTACCTTTACAATACAAAAACTAATGCATTTATAATTATGGAGTAGGCGCTTATCTGTCACACGAAAACACTTCTTCTGTGTTTGCAGTTCCCCATTAATTTTTAAATTCTTAATCCCAGTGAATGGAAACAGGCACGAAGCCTGTCATATTTACTTTTATTCCTAACATAACTTCGTATAAAACAACCATACTGAAGCAAATCATACTTAAAAACCGAGATTTGTTATCAGAGAAGCTTATTATTTGTGAACAAAAATAATCGTCAACATGAGTACACACACGCCTTTGTCATATTTTTTTAAATACTTACACTACTGTAAATAACAGTTTCCCGCCAACAACACCGACAGCTTTGTACTGATTGGTCGCAGCCTCGAAAGTTTTTCTAAAGATATAAAATAAAACTATTTATTTCAATGCTTAGTGAAATCCCACCAAGGCACACGATCTGATGAGTTCCACTGGGAACCAAAACATAAGAGAACACACATTAATTTCTTCTGCACACATCTTAACGCATAATATAATGCTCAAATATTTCTATTGTAAACCCAGCTTTACTTCAGACGTCGCATACTACGCTGCATTACTTTGTACAGGTGTCAAACGTTTTCGTGTATTCTGGAATGTTTGTCGTCTCCTAGCCTACAAATTGATAACGACAGCAATTCACGAAGACTATGTAAAAATTGGAGTGATTTGTGACAGTAGAGCATTATTTTGTGTTAACTTTATAGCATATTTTCATAATTATAATTTACTTTTCCTAAAAGTAGCTATGTTCTGTGTGCTCCATGTTTTGTTGAATTAATAAATACCTACTGTTGTCGTTAACGACCATTCATTTTATTTGCACGATTATACTATACTAACGAAATACTTTTATAACATGTACGAACACCTTCATAAAAAGGAGTGTTAATTCATACAGCAAGAGTAGATTCGATTCGTTTATCGTGAGTATTTTCTCCCTTTCACTAGAATTCCCTTAACACAATGTTAATTGCAATATGTAAGTTTAATACTAGCAGTATTTAGTGTATCATATTTTCAAAACATTTTTTCTTCCGATATATAAAAATTATTTAAGAAATTTCTGGTGCGTAAATTCTGGGAGAGGCGTGAGTCGTTTAAGGCGACCTTACATGATACCCAATTTCTATTACTTTCTTTTATTTTCATGAGCACAACAGAACGCATACAAGGTTATATAGCAGAAGGGAAGAAAGAACGCATCCTTTCATGTGCATACATTACCTAAAATGCTAATAAAAACTTGTAAATTGTACGCAAAACAACTCGCAGGGGACAGGGGTACAAATGCAACCAAATTTTAATGTAGGCGTGTTGTGGGCATCTAAAACGTACGGCGATTATTTCTTTCCCTGAAGAATGCATTGGTTTTGGTTATAACGTACGAGTAGTATTAATGTATGAAAAATAATATGAGTGTAACGGCACTGCTTATGTATGGAAAATAATGAACTGTATTCACATGTATGTACGACGGAAATTTACGCGACTCATTAAAACATTGACATATTATTTAAACAAGGGCTTACCTAGAAATGTATGGGAAGGGGGGTGGAGGGATAAGAGAGATTTTTCATATTTATATTTTTGAACAAAATGCCAAACCTCTATAATTACAAATTTATAGTGACATTACTTATAATCAATGAGTTTATGTATAGATATGGAACCACAAAATGCTATAAACATTCTTCATGTTGAAGGAAGATCACATATTCCTTGAATTAAAATAAAATAAATATGTAATTTTGTTTTCATTTCGGTGGGGGGATATGTCCCAAAATATCATCCCCCCCTCCCCATCAAAACGCCCCCGCTTTTAAATGTGTATCTTTTGTGCCCTCTCCGTAATTAAACACTCTTTTACGGTTATACGGCAAAAGAAAACAGTACTGTTACAATATTAAACTTAAGGCTTTCATGTGTACCTGTCAACATAACTCATGCTTTACAGCTCAAATCATCAACTTTAGAAACCAATCGATGTGATTAGCAAACAACCACAGCTCGTCGATTGTACTGTCCTGGTACTTGCGGTTTATTACTTTTAGACAAAGATATTTTGGAGATTAAAATTTTCTAACAGTAAGATCAGTTATAAACAGACATAACGTGTCACATAAATAAAACTCGATATCCGTCAGAGATTTGAATTCTAAAGCCTACAATTATGAGGCGCATACCTGAGCATTAACTCATTGAGCTACACAAACCACTTACAGTGCATTCATGTGATAAGATATATATGGAACATAAATCCACAGTTATCACGTATCACGCTCTGTGATGTGCCTTGTAGCTTGCTGGTTTACACCTCGACTACTAAAACCTAACTCGTCAGCTGACGCCACAGGACGTGTGTAATGGGTCCCTTGCTGCTCACTTAAGAGTGGTCGTAATACATTCAACTTCCCTAGACTGCACGGTGATTACTGGCTCCTGCTGCGTGCACCAAGAATGTAGGTACAGCAGTGAGCAAGCACCGCCTTACCTTGCAATAGTTTACCACATGCCACTGACGAGAACATATAATGTATGCCTGCCGACCCACGGACCCACGCATTCATTGGTCGAAAATCAGAAGAAATGTTTATTACAGAAGGTTTTAGTTCAGAAAATTGTAGATTCAAGAAACAATTAGTAAGATGGCACACTAATATTTTATACTCTACCATATTTATTCTATAATATATGTAAATATCGCAACAAATCATTTACAATTTAATTTTTTCAGAAAATATCTATACTTTCTAGACACTAAAACATAATCGCTGGATAAATAATAATATATTTGTTTGGTAACACTTATATAAGATTAGGAGGAAATATTAAAATGTTTTGTTAATAATTGAAACGCTAAGTGTTATTAAAGTTAATAACAACTTTGTAATTTTCATGGATATTTATTCGCTTCTCTCAATAATTCACATACTTGTGAAATTAAATTAATGCCAACTACATAATATCAGCAATAGGAATAAGACCATGACTTATGGCAAATAGTATACCGTATGACCATAATTATATGTATATAAGTTCATGCACTAGTATCTTGAGCGTGCAGTGAAATTTAGTACAATTTTAAGATAGAACATACGCGGCAACTACTGTTCACAGAAGAAAGGAAACATATTATTGCAGTAGCTATCGTGTAGTAGATTGTCGCGATGAGCTGCCCCGCAGTCATATCTTAAACCTTTCGGATTTCCCTTGGCGAACTCGGAGAATCCCGCACTCGCCATGGAGTCCCCTGCAAAAAAAAATAAAAAATAAAAAAATAAATTGTTTTTGAAAACGAAACCTTTTCTGTAACAATGATTTCTGGCGTGTTGGTCTTTCTACTACACCAAGCTACAAATTATTACAAACATTAATAACCTAGCGATGTGGCATAATGTTAACACACTGGACTAACATTTGATTCCCGGTCCAGCCATTCTATTATCGGTTTACAACCATTTCCCGAAATCACTCCTGGCGAATACTGGTATCGTTCCATTAATACAGACCATGGCTGATTATATTACCGTTATTGTTTCCCTGAGCTACTTGCTCTGTTTCTAATGCTCTCGCTGTCAACGAGACGTAAAGCCAAACCTACCCACATCCATTATTTTAAACTACCCACCTTGAAATAGGGTAAATTCTCACCAAAGATGGATTGGATCATTAAACGAAAATAACACCTGTGATTATTTCACGTAACAAATTACTATCTTTCCATTTATTTTTTCAGAAAATATATATAGCCTCGCTCAGTGATCTGAAACGCCGTCGTTAACTTTACTCGGGCCAGACAGTAATTCTCAGAATGACGGATTTATGAACACTTTCACATAGTATGACAGATCTATGAAACTATATGAGTTACTACCTAACTTTGTATAGTGGTAGTAACTATGAAAATCATGGAATGTGATAACTCATAACCTTCTTGTCCTTCGCTTAGCAAGATTGTCATGCGAATAAAACGGAGGTTTAATGGCATGTATGGAGCATAAATCAAGTGATTCCCCGCCAAATTTTACATGCAAGTAGTACTACACTAGCGCATGTTAACTTATATGTTTAAGGTGAAGAAGGGCTTTTATTAAAGGGCATTAATACAATTTCAGTTAGTATAATAAATCTGTTAAACTATTTTAAGATGTTAAAATATTTTTACGCTATTTTTAGGATTCATTTGAAGCATCTGTTATGCATACAGAGCTCCTTTTTTTGACGGCTTTAATGTAAACGATTGCCGGGTGAGAACGTGGAACACCTTGCTGTATTTCCGGAATCCTTCAAATAATTTCCACAAAATCTCGCATACAAAAAGTGCTGCAGAAGACCATGTCAATTTACATGATTAAGTGACGTCAGGCACTGATTTTCAGATTGGCAGCCATATAAATTATTTAGATATTAATGTAATTTCTATTAAATAATTTTACCAAATTCATCCTAACTTTGTATGCTGACAGTAGCTAATAGCAGCATCGTAGAGAGAATATCCTTTTGAGGCAATGAAGTACGATAAGACCAACTAACAAACTGGAGTTACTATGCCATATCTCGGGAATATCTCTACCTATTCCCCATCTAATTCTTCACTCAATTAAAGATACATTAGGCCATCTAAACAGTTTTGTTTTAAGTGGCTCAGTCACTTATTAAAAAAATTATGGCCCTGTTGTGATATCAGATTAGTAAACCTTATCATTCAAAACATTAAACAAATTATATCGGGTGTTGGTATTCCGAATTCTACTCCCATAATGTATTTGATTGCCCACTAGTTTATGTACCAGATATTCTGTGTTCGAGTCCTGGGTAAGGCCGATGTATTATAGGGTCTACCTGCATGTAATTATCTCACTATTGTAGAATACGTTTCTGGTTGTAACTCAGTGATATAACTGTGAATGATACCACAAGGCGTACACACCATAAAATACTTTATTTACTTAATTAAAATTTATTTTCAACCATGTAGGAAAATTAGGCTCATTAGTTACATTGGTATATTCTTGTTTGTAAGTTAACAGCGGTTGCATTAAATAACCGCAAATTGAAAAAAAAAATTGTTGCCTGCCTACAAAGCTTTAGAAAAATTATTTATCACAAAATAGAAATTTTATTCTGCGTTAGGGAAATTTTTTTTTGCGAAATTAAATATTTGATCTTTTTTTTAAGGCGATAAAATGCAATATCAGTTCATTCACTTACTTGGAAATTTTCTTTCAAGTGCAACGATATTTTTGATATTGTAAAGCAGCCAGTTCCCTTGATAAATTTAATTATACTGGCCATTAAAAAATTCCGAAATGTGTTTACATAAAAGTCTATCGCATTGTTTCTTTATGAACTGAGTATTCGTAAAAATTAAACGTATTATTTATTGTTCTGAACTTTGTCACGTATTCTACCACGATAGCATATACGCGTATTAAACATGCTCGTGTAGAATTGTAGTGTACAAAAGTGAAATTCGGGTTGGGTTCTTGGCAATAAACATTTTTTTTTGGTAATGTACTATGTTTAATGCCCAAATAAAAATGGTTTTCGTTTTGATGGAAATCGGTCCAGAAGTCTCCAGCATAGGCCAAAGTAAGCTCAACTTCCACACAGCGGCATTGTACCTGAAATTACCTGAACGCTACTGCGGACTTTGAATAGTGTATTGCACTCTATATATATATATATATATATATATAGTAGGCCATGTTGGAACATGGCCGAGCAGGCCGGAACAGGCGCATGTTTGTTGTGTTTCAGACATGCTGCAGTGAATTTAATGCATGTGAACACTTACATGCTTCTGGATACATACGTGTCTCTCCACACTAATCAAGAATGCCGCTATTACACCGGAGAAGATAGGGACCCTGGCCAAGGAGGATCTTCAGGAATGTTGGTGAATTTAACGCCGATGACAGTTTCGAGGACCAATCACAGTCCAAGCAAGTGACTGTCAATAAAGTTTTGATCTTATGTCTTTTATATGTCCGTTAGGTTGACAAGTTAGAGTTTAAAATACTGGTAACAGAGTTATTATCATACATACGGTAGATGGTTCAGACAGCAGCCTGTGTAGTTACTGAACCACGATACATTTATGGGTATGTGAAAATAACGTTCTATTACATTTCTAGTAAAACTGCATGTATGTTTATAAATAACGCCTTAGGCTTACTATTCTATGTGCGAAATGTGACGAATTTTGAAGAATGTAATAACTCCTAACCAGATTCCCTGCTGATGCCATAGGATATTGTGCTTCCCAAGTAAATAATGTCGGATGGAAAACCCACCCTTCAATCTTTTACATGTGCGGTATTAAAAAAAGAAGTCTTACCAAGGACAGTCATATATTGACCCTCCACATACAGGTCATGAAATCCAACATGGAAATAATCATTTTTTGAGCGCTGTACGAATATTCCTTGCAGAGTCCTCAGTTCCTTTTCGGAGTTGATGACAACAAGATGGGCGCCTTCCTTGAAACATATATCTCGGGCCTCCGTCCAGGACTTGAGTGTGGCATGGAACTTGTAGTATCCTAGGTCAGCGACCAGCTCGTAGCCAGGGGCGATGTTGGCTTGGTCTGGGGGAGCTGTAGACAATTAACCACATGTGTTGTCACTATCAGTGTAACATAATCTACTGTACAGTATGCAGGGGTGGAACAGCCATTATTAAAATAATATGGCATTAACATCAAAATATCTCAGTTTTCTTATGATTCACAATACACGTTCAGATTTCCTCTGAAGTGAATTCATGTGAACGGTAAAATTAGCTATACTTATTGTTACGGGTGTATGCCACGATGGCAAATTCCGTGGACGATTCTATGCAAGCCTGCATGGCCGTTTGTACGGGTGGTTCTACGGAAGATTTCGCCATCTGCTGGCCGTTTCCATGGACGTTTTCATAATTGCTAGTGTGCATTGTTCGATATAACTTTCTCCACAAGGTTGAAATTTTAGCCAATCTACAGAGATGGTTGTATAGTAATTCTGTTTATTTATTTTGAGAAAGAGCGGACAACTATTAAACACAAAACAAAAAAAATAGTAAATATAAACCACGAAAATGTCTACTTATTTTATCGTGTGTAAAATATTATGTTTATCTAAAATAAACATTTCAATCATAACAACTAGACTCTGTGCATAAACACAATAATGCTCAAGTCATGAGTAAAGGTTGTTCCTCAACCAGAGTTGCAGAAGTAAGCTCACAAAAAATTGCACTCTCGTTACTTGTGCAGCACCAGGTATCGTTGGATATGTTTTCAAAGAACCCTCCGTAGCAGCTTGCATGTAGGCTTAGGTATTGTAGTAGTTTCCGCCCGAGATTGTAAGGAAAATTTTATCGTGGCATACAGGATTTACAAATAACAGATTAGAGAGATATTTGGTACTGAGGTATTTTAGTGTCGATGGAGGTGAAACGATGTGAAAATAGAAAAGCGTAGGGATACACTAGGAGTATAGAAGAATCACGAGGAAACCCGTTGATCAACTGCAACATTCGCCAAGTATCCCACATGCGAATATCCGAGTTTGAACCCACCGGGAATCGAACCCTGTACGCCATGTCAGGAGAGGCATGGTCAGGCCACTATAGCGCTGGAGCACTTTCAGGGAAGCCAAAAGCTAATTATTATGGATAAATGACAAGTTTTGAGAGGAACGTGTAGATAGGAAATAATGATATCGCACTCTTGCCTAAAAAAAATATATCTCTGTCGCGCTGATAAATACATTAATAGTGGTTTAATTTCTTTAATTGAAAAATTTCTCTCCCCTCTCATATATAAACTATAGAGTTTCCTTTTTTATAAAGGTAAAAGCAAATAAACATTAAAATACGTGCAAAGTAAGAAAAACAAAACATCTATCGCAATTCCTTTCCTGTTCTACCTTTCTCCAACTTACAGAGCTTTTGTCGGTGTTGGACGCCCTTACACACATTGTTTAAAGCTTTCGCCGAAGAAAATTGCATGTATTTATAGGCAATGTGATCACATTTACGGCCCTGCCGGGCAGGGATAATAAGCAAAACGTTATATTTGAACTTTTGAGAGCTGTAAAATTTATACGCTGTATTTATTAGTCCCATAAAAATTTTTATATTAAAATGGGCAAAAGCTAAAATGACTTTTTAAGCACGGCCTAAAAAATTCTCACTTTTCCTTATACACTCCCATTCAGTATTCTTGAATGTAAAAAAAATATTTGAGCCAAGTATATGGCAAAACAAATTGTAATAGCTACATGCTTTACAAGATGTAGATTTAAATAATAGATAGTCAATTATAGTCTTTACAATTTTACTTTATTCCATCTCTTACCTTTGTAGGTTAGGGTTTCATAGTTCAGTTAACATCCCAAAACCCATAATGCAACACCCGCATTCAGTATTTTACCTACACTGAATACTCTATTACCTTTGCTTCATTAAATCCTCGTTCTTTACTCGAAATAGCTCGGCACCTTTCCAATAGTAATTATTTGAAAAACTTCAGGCTTTGGTCAATCTCCTGTTTGTATTTGTAGGTAGATGAACGCTCTGGGAGATGACAGTTAATTTTTAACATCCTTTAGGCTTTTTTCCCTAACAGCCCGATAATCGTTTTGGCCATCTTAGTTTGCGGGTAGATCTTTGGCCATGCTAGATAAAAGATACATCCCCAGTAGCAACTTTTTGTTGGCCCAACATTAGTAGTATATAGGTAGGTTAAGGACAATCCATTTGCCCCCTAACATACTCAATTTTTCCTCGAATTTCATACTTTTTGCCTACAAAATATTACACTATAGAAATTACACACACAATCATGCACGAATATTGATCGTAATATTTCTCGCAAAACTAAGCAAAATCAACCGATTACGCATCAAATTAAGCTAATTTAGAATTTAGACCAAAAAATGTAAGCTAATTCAAGCAAAAAATTAGGGAAACTTAGTCCAAAATTGTGCAAACCAAGCTAAATTCAAATAAAAATATTAAAAAGGTATGTGATAGATTCAAATTAATAGAAATTTTGCTTTTCAAGAGAATTCAATATAATAAACAGATTTTCCCTTTTCAGTTCTTTTAAACCTTTATCCATTTTAAAAACTTGTTCCCATTTATTAATTTTAAAGTATTTTTATCAAACATAGTATATATATATACTTTTATCAAACATAGCATACAATTAATTTTTTTACCAAACTTAGATTCATAAGTTTTAAATTCTGTAGCAGCATATGATTTATTAATTTCCAGATCTTGAAGTTTAGTCAGTTCATAGGAATTGTTCAACTTCTTGATAAGCGATTCCATTTTTGTTTTATTTATAAGGAAAAAAATTTGAATAAAGAGGAAATGTTTTCTTTAGCATCATAATTGTTTCTCTATAGATAAAATGGAACCAATGCTCAAAATGGAAAATAATACCATATGTAAGCAATGCAACAAGTGTGGCGAAGTATTACGCATTGAATGTTTTCCATCATATAACCACACAAAAGATAAGCATATTAACACCTGTAAAAAATGTTCCGCCGAATATGCCAGAAATCATTATGATTTAAATAAAGAGAGAGTAATAATGCGAATGTGGAAAAAATGTATCTAAAATATATCTCAAAAAGCATAAAAATACTAAATTACACATTGCAAATGAAAATCGACACAGTGATTATTCAACTAAGATGTGTATACTATGCAAAGAGAATAAACATTTCGAATCTTTTTATTCACCTAAAGCTACTGTAGACAAACACACAACAAAATGTAAAACATGTTTTAATGAGAAAATACTGTGCGAACGAGGAAATATATATTTGTAGCACATATCTCAAAGAGCATAAAAATACTACACCACACATTGCATTAGTAGATATTCTAAATGAAATTCAACATGATAATTATAAATCAAAGACATGTACAGTATGTAATGAGAATAAACCTATAAAATTATTTTGCCATCAAAAACCACTAAGGATACAACAATATGCAAAAAATTATTTAATGACAAATATTATCATAGAAGAAGTTCAATATTAAAAAATTACTATCAATATTTTAAACACTATTACAATTTCATTCCTTTATTTATATTAATTTTATATTTCTATATCATCTTTATATATATTTTGAAACATTCAATAATTGTTTCTATATAAATAAAACAATAATATTGGCAACGAACAATCTAGAATTTGAGTTGAGCGGGAGAAGAGTACGAGAGCTAAAAATCTTAGCTAAAGAATTTAATATTAGATATTGATACCATTTGAGGAAAGCTAATTTAATATCAGCTATTACCCCATTTATTAGAAATGAAGAAAGAAAAATAAACTTTACAAATTTACAATTTTCACATCTGAATGTTAGAGAACTATAATCAAACAATAGAACTGAATTATAAGAAATATTTCCATTCTTTAATCAAATATTTGTATCCCCGAAAAATAAAAGTAACCGTAATTTAAAAAATTTAACATTTTCAAAACCCGAAATTCAAGAAGAAATAAAAGTTTAGGTTAAATATATCCTCTTAAACAAAAAAAAATTTAATGAACCTGTGGAAAGGATACCTCCCTTTGAAATATGTGAACATTATTTGAGTGATAGATCCAACATTTGGCACACAAAATACAGCATTCACAAATAGTTTCCAAGGCAATTCGATAGAAAAAATAAATGCTCTTCGAAATGCAGTTCACGCAGCAATGAGTTATGTAAGAAAATTAACTGGTTATAGAAATGGTGATCAAATGGAAATATATGCAAATAATCAGAATTTTCGCCATACAATTTCGTCTGCAAGAAGAAATAATGTAAATGCAGAAAACGTACTTGATCAAATTGAAGGAATAATTACATCGAATGAAAATGTAGACATAAATGAAACTAATTTTGATATCGATGTTTACAAAGTACACAGTGATAATGGCGCAAGAGGTAAAAAAAAAAAAAAGTGAAATTAACTAAAGATATGAAAACAAAACATTGTATTACTAAAGTTAACAATGATGATAATTTATGTGGTCCTAGAGCAATAATTACAGCTTTAACATACGAAACTAACATAATTTTGGATAGATAATTAACGAATAATGAAATTATTTATATTAGAAAAGGAAAAACATTACAAGGAGAATTGGCTCGTGAACTTTGCGTACGAATGGGAAAAAGTTGTGAAATTGGTTTTATTTGGGAAGATATGGATACAGAAAATTTTCTTAATATTCAAATTAAAGTTGTTTCCGCTGCACATTTCTTTTCAATTATTCATTCTGGTTCAAAAATAGTAACAACTACTTACTTGTATTTACACGATGAACGTTACGATGTAACTAATCATATGAAAGCATTTTTAGGTAGTGTTTATTATTGTAATAAGTGTGACGAACTGTACAATAATAAAAATCAATATAAGTGTGAGAAAAATAATAAATGTATATATAATTTGTATAAAAAACCACAGCACGAAAAATTTGGAAGGTGAAGATCGTATTAGAATATATTGTCAAAAGTGTAATAGATATTGTTTTGGACAGGAATGTTTTACTAATCACGATACAGTGTATAAGATGGTTTATAAGTGTAAAACTTGTAACAAAATATGCTTGAGAAAAAAAAAAACACGAATAGGCTTATAATAAATGTTGGAATCGAAGGGAAATTGTGAAAACTGATGAACATAAATGTTATATGCAAGAAAAGCCTCAAAAAGGCGTTTTTTTTTTTTTACAAAAGCTTGTACTTGTAGTCGGCGAAACAAGAAAAAAGATATGAAATGTTATTACACTGAAAAATACCACTTTTTTTACTACGAAGCCACATAAGATACTGGTATTCGCACACCAAACTTTATTTCTGTTAAAGATTTTTTATATGCAACAAAATACATTGTAAAACAAGTGATGAGTTTTGTGAATGGGCAATATCTGAAGAAAATATAGGATGTACATTTATTGCACACAATTCCAAAGGCTACTATTGATATTTTATTTTACAATATTATGTTATAAACAGTATAAAACCTCAAACAATATATCAAGGTTAAAAAATTATGCAACTTACAATAGAGTCTAAATATCAAAATAATTGATAGTACAAACTTTATCCATGGAAGTCTTGCAACATTTCTCAAAACATTTAGTTTAAAAGAGTTTAAAAAAGGATATTTTCTACACGTTTTTAATAAACCAGAAAATCAAAGTTATATTGTAAAAATACCTGCTACAAAATATTCTTGAGACAATACAATGAAACAAGAACAACGAAAAGACTTTTTAATATGGCATGCTGACAAAATAAAAGAAAATATATCTTTGATTTCAAAAAAGAACTTGTTGAATATTGCGATTCCGATGTTGATATTCTAAGGTGTGGTTGTCTTAAGTTTAGAGAATATTTTCTAGAAATAGCAAATGCAGATTCACTTTTCTACATAACAATCACAAGTGCTTGTATGGCTGTTTATAGATCAACTTTTCTTATGAATAATACTATTGCAGTACTTAAAGATGATGATAAAGAAATTTTTAGTAAAGAATCAATTCCGTGGTTAAATACATTTCCAAATGTTCGAACACGCATTAAATGGTGGAGAACTAACTATTTGTGGAGCAAAAGTTGATGGTTATGATGACAAAACTAAAACAATATATCAATGTCATGGCTGTTTTTGGCATGGTTATCCTGATTGTTATTCACCAGACACAATAAATAATTCTAACAATGAAAGTATGGATGTTTTGCTCACTAAAACAAACAATCGAACAATAATTTTAAGACAAAATGGTTACAAAGTAAGGGACATGTGGATTTGCAAATGGGAAAAATCGATTTTCTATAAAAGTAATTTAGAAAAAGCTAAATTTGTAATAGAATCATTACAATCTAAAGATGTATTTTTTGATCATATAACGAATGCTTCAAATTTAAAAGTTTCAGGGAAAATGTTAAGGTATATAGATATATGTAGTTTATATCCAGCAGTGATATTTTATTATTATTACCCTGTTGGTCATCCGATTAAAATATTTAACCCTAAAAACGACGACGAAAATTGGTTTGGATTGATCAAATGTAAAGATTTACCACCTAGAAATTAATACCATCCAATAATTACAATTAAGCAAGAAAAACTATTGTTTACTTTATGTTCAAAATGTGTTGTAGAGAAAAAAGGAGAATGCAAACATAGTGAAGAAGAAAGAGTAATAAATGGTATTTGGACTACATTAGAACTAAATAAAGCTATCGAAAAAGGTTACAAATTACTTAAAATTCATGAAGTTTGGCATTTTATACAAAGAAATAATAACATGTTCAGAAATTATATTAACACATTTATGAAAATTGAATAGGAAACTAGTCCTTCGGAAGACGATTATAAATCAGAGAATAATATATTTGTGTCATTAAAAAAAAAAAACAATATATAGATTTTAACAATGAAAATATTGAACAAAATCCAGGAAAATGCACGGTTGCCAAAATTTGTTTAAATTCACTTTGGGGAAAATTTCGACAAAGACAAAATTTGACACAAACAGAATATATTACTGATAGAACACGTTGGTAAAAATTGTTATTAGATCAAAGAATATAAATAATTAATATTGTTTACAACAATGAAAAAATAATTAAAGTGTCATATAACGGCAATGCTAATTATGTAGAAGATAGCACAGCAACAAATATATTTATAGCAACTTTTACCACTTCAAATGCTAGATAACGCTTATATGAAATGTTGGATATATTAGTTGATAAAAAAGTATATTATGATAAAGAAAGCATTATTTACATTGACGATGGCAAAAATACAGTTAAAACAGGTCGCATTCTTTGCGAATGGATAGACAAATTTGGAAAAAATGATTATGGTGTCGATTGGATAAGTACTGGTCCAAATAGCTATGGCAATGGAACTTTTTTGGGAATACTAATTTTAAAGAATTCAAGGATTCAAACTAAATCACGAAAATGCTTTCCAATTGAACATGAAATCTATGGGTAAATTAGAACAAAAACTAAGAAAAATGTGATTGTAAAAGACAATATGATTACAAGAGATAATAAAACAAAAAAAATGGAGAAAAAGTTTATGAGAAAAATAATTTAATTTTAACTGTGACAAATGCATTATTCTGAGTGAAAAAATGTTATATTATATATACATTACCATGGGGTTATCAAACAAATAATTTATATATTTTATGTTATATATATATACACACATATACATTTTATGGATTGACAAACAATTCAGTGGTTGGTGTGCTGACCACTTAAATTACACAAATTATATTTTAAAAATCTTTCTTTTCTAAAATAATGTCATTATCAGTACCATCAAAATCAATGGGTTTACCATTTTCATCTCTAATTTATAAAGCAATATGATTAGACCATTCATTATTAATTTGATAGAAAATTGGGTTTACTGGCTTTTAACTAATAGAATATTTAAAACCAAACACAGTGATTAGATTCATCGTATATTATATACATTCCATATGCCAAATTATAGGGGACATTTATTGTTTTAAATGGATCAAAATTAGGTAATTTACTGCCTATAATAACATTGTCTTTTTCAATAGTCATATTTCTTTCAAAACCACGAATATAAGATAGTCGATCGCTAAATTTAATATCAAACTTAGAATTAATAGATATTCTATTTTTCCCAATATCTGCTGTTAATTGAATGTTGTTTGTTGAAAATAGTTTAATCGAATTTATAGTTTCTTTTAATGATTCATTATTGTATTGACCTCTAGGAATAGTTATATCTTTGTTTTAACCAACCACAGCACTCAATTTTTTAATTGTTGTTTTTGAATTCTGGTTTATATTTGGAGTCAAGATATTTGTATGAAAACTTATTAAAGCAATCGAATTTTCTCAATGGATGATATCATAATGAAGTTTTTTAAATTTAGAATGGAACTATTATTTGTTAATGTAAATAATTTATTATATATTTAATAAAATAAATTGTTATAAATTAAAAAAGTCGATTGGGGTGTTGGTGTTTTATTTTCTGAAGAAAATGCCAAAAATCAAAAGAATGGCAAACTTTTGCCTGACAATATGAGAGCTGTTATCTTCGTGCCCAGTAATTGTGCGACAACCAATTTTATGATAAATTTAATTTATATATAGAATGGTTGATTACATTTCAATAAACTGTAAGTTTGTTCAAAAATTTTAAATAAATCAAATATACTCAGTTACATAATAACATAGACATGATTTCCAACAAGTTTAATCAAAATGTGGCTTATTTTAAAATAGCAATCATAAAATGACTGCACTAAACCAGGGGGAAATAATTCTCTAGTTATTTTCGATCATGTTATTTTAGAAAATCAAGATGTTATCTGCAAGTACTTTACTATGGGAAGGCTTAAAAATGTTGATATATTTTATTTGGCAAAGACTTATTCAAAAGTACCTAAACAATTAATAAGGGATAGTGCAAAATTTATGTGTATATTTAGACAAGATGAAACAAATAAAAAAAACATTTATAACATATTATTTTGGTGGGGATATGACTTATGAGAAATCTGAAAAGATTTATTTTAAGTGTTTCAATGAAGACTACAGTTTTATCACTTTAAATATGAGTAGAAAGTTGAAAGATGAGAAGTATTGTAATAAATCAAAGACTTTTATAAAATAACTTTGTCTCAATAAGAAGTGTAATTGAAAGTTGAACTTATTGTCTGAGAATTCTTTCATCTGCTTCGGAAAACATGCTGTAATCTAGTTGCAAGAGAAGAAAGATTTCCTTACTGCACTGCCACCTAGTTGCGACAACAGATAGATTTCCTTACTTTGCTAACATTTATAGGCAACAGGAAAAAGCCGAATGCATGCAGAGGAAAGAGAAAACATATGGCCTCTCTCTACAAACTTGACGAAGAGGGCTTCTCTCGAGCTACGGATAACTTCACTCGCCGAACTTGGCAGTCGCTCAGCACTGCACAGTTGCAACACACTTGGCTAGGATGACTCAGCACTTGTAGCTTTCAATTCAGTGCTGCATTCATCTTGCCTCCTTAGCTCAGAGACAAGATGTTTGATTTCAAAACTGAAGGTCATGGTTCGAACCTTGGTCTGAGCAGACCATTTTGTAACATGAATATGAGGTGCCCATATTTGGACTACTTTATCACCAAATCATTCAATATTTGAGCTAAAAAACCTTGCTCATGCTTATATAAAATACAAGTAGTAGATGCAATCAATTGCTACCACCACAAGCTTCGGCAATTAATGGCTGCTATGATATACGTGTAACATAAATGTATAAGATGGAGTGTTCCCTTATCATGTAAGGTACCAACTCATGTGGGAAGGGTAGTATTAGAAATAAAAATAAAAATAAAAATATATAAATAAAAAATTTCCCTCCTCACCTCAAACAATATATAAAAAAATAAAGGCCAGCCAATGGGGAAGTGGGAAGTTTCTCCAATGGAGTTTTGCTGGTGTCAATATCAAGGCTGGAAAAATATATCAGGTCACTGGTAAGGTGTAACAACCTGTAAACCTGGGAGGTCCCTTACATGATGTAACAGCCCATAAAACTTATGAAATTTTCTTAAAATAAACCTCACCATAAGTGAAGTGTGTTGCATGAATCATGAACAAACATTGAACACATTTAATGTACGATGACCAAACATTGAATGCATTTTATCTACGTTAATCAGTTTTATGTTTGAAATAACCAGCCTTCTTACAATCTGTTAATTTTTTTTTCATTATTAAATTTTATTTTATATAAATAGTTGTGAGAAATAATATAAGACATAAAACAATGGAAAATAAAACTGTTCAAGAATTACACAAGACTAGTAATACAGAATTGGCTACATTATTTGATTTTAATAATCTAATTTTTAATGATATGAAGATAGATGTTGTATTAGGTGATAACAATAAGCCTTGGTTCTGTGCTAATCAAATAGCAGAAATACTGGGTTATAAACGAGCTAGGCAAGTTGCATCTGATAAGATGAAAGAAAAATATTTAAAATCACATGATAAATTAGGTCTCAGTAAAATACTGACACTTGGTGCTATCCGAAAATCTAAGCATTTAGTAAATGAACATGGTCTTTTTCAATTTCTTGCTACATTTAAAATGGGAATGGCTGAAAAATTTCAAGTTTGGAAGTTTGAATTTCTCCCATCACTTAGAAAATATGGCAAATAGAAACTTAATTTACAATTAAAAGAAGAACAACTCAAGATTGAACAACTTACCTTAGAAAAAGAACAGCTTGCTTTAGAATTTCAAGAAAAATTATATATAAAAGAAAAACAAACATGAAAATTCAAGAATGAAATAGAAAATTGAGCAATTCAAAATTAATATGAGAAATTTTATAGATATAATTAAACAAGAAACAAAGAATGGTTATATATACATTGTAACATCTAATCGATATGCTTCAATTAATAATTTCAAAGTTGGTAAAACTGATCATTTAATCAAGAGAAATTCTAATCTCAATTCTTCTCATAATGAACATGATAATTTTTATATTTGTTTTCACAAGAAAGTTTGAAATATAAACAAACAGAAAAGTTAATACATGAATTGCTTGATGATTTTAATGATCAAAAGAAAAAAGAGCTATTTATTTACATTACATTTATTTACTTGAAATTGTAGAATTAGCAATTAAAAACATAAACGAGCCATTTTATTACATCAATAATTTAACTAAAAACCATTTAGAAGAAAAGTATTCTTTGAAACCAATTATTCCAGAACCAGTATCTTTTGTAATGGTGATGAATAATAATCTTATCTGCAAACAAATATATTTAAAGTATTAGATTGCTTCATTGCTGAAAACAAATTAAAAATATTGTGTGAAGAATGGAATTAGGCAACACCAGCCATGCAAAATATTGGGAAGAAACAAAACAATTATTAGATTGGAAATACGGTAAAAATCTATTTACTCATAATACAAAAATTATAATTGCATATAATTAATTTTGAGTTTATTTCAAATATGTATATCATGCTTTGTGTAAAAATCACAAAACATTTGTTTCATTAATCCAAGAGTTGTGTGAGTTATCAAAACCTAAACATTTTACCTAAATTTTATCACCTTTGGATTTTAATACTTTTTGAACTACATATTCATCAAGATAGTTTGCTTTCATAATTTAATATTCATAAAAACTACATTTATTTTCTTCTACCGCGATATCTTTCAGTTTGTAAGTTGGTACATCATAATTTAAAACCTCAATAATGGTAAATAATTATACTGTCCAAATAATTGTATAACCCTTTTCAAAAGTTCCTTAATTTTTGCTAATGGGGACAATATCGCCAAGTTTGTATTTCGATTGTGTATTCATATATATTTGATACCATTTTTTTAAATTATTCTTATAAACTTCAACTGATATCATACCAATAGTTCTATGATTGGTATTGTTGTATTCTTTAAATAAATCATCTCATATATTTACCCATTTGTAATTACCATTTAAAGCAAATTTCTTCCACATTTTGTTCTTCATTGTAAGATTGTATCTTTATGCAACAATGGTTTACGTTCTCTGAATGTAGAATAGTAATTGATATTATTTTTTGCATAAGTTCTTTAAATATTGTATTATAATAGTCAGACATATTGTTGCAGTGTAAATTATGTTTTTTTCTTTTAATCAGTATGCATTCTGAAGCATTTGCTAAATTTTTTGCATTTTTGTCTTTTATAGGTATTGTAAATGCATATTTTGAAAAACATCAATAATTGTCTTAATACAGGGTTATTACAAATTATTCATCGTGTTTTAAAAATCTGGAATTCATAAACTATTTATGTTAATGGTTTGTGCTAACCACCAAACCTAAAAAACTCACAAAGTTTTTTATACAAGTCGAAACTTCTTTTTTATCACACCAGGACAGCACTATTTCAGTTCAATAAAATTGCAACAAATCAACAAGAAAGCATTTTTTGTTTTGGAATATGCAAGATGTTAATTGGTTGTTACTATACAGCGTGTGTTCCGAGGGCATTACCACACAAAACCATCATGTCACCAGAGTATTCTGTGGTGGTATCATCAGTTCGAGGACACAGGATGCTTGTGTAAAGGTAAAAGCAGAGGGCGGCCAGGTGTTTCTAATAAAACAGTGGAGAGAGTGAGGGTAAGTTATGTGCATAGCCCACAAAAATAAACTAACCGAGCGAATCTGGACCTTGGGATTCCTCAGCCGACTGTGTGGAAGTTTTTGCGACGACGGTTACAACTTAAACCATACCACTTGCACTTGTTACAACACTTGCATCCAGAAGATTATGCTATCAGAATTGAATTTTGTGAGCACATGCAGTAAGCTATGCAGGAAGATGCAATTGCCACATGTATGGTGTTCAGTGACGAAGCGACGTTTCACTTAAGTGGAAAGGTGAACCATCACAATGTTCAGATATGGGGCAATGAAAATCCCCATTCATCTGTGCAACATGTACTGGATTCACCAAAACTTAATGTGCTCTGTGCAATCTCACAGATGAAGGTGTATTGCCCTTTTTTCCATTTGAAAACACCGCAATGTGTCTGTCCTATCTCGGCATGTTGGAGTTGTGGTTATTTCCGCAAATCAGAGAGGATTCCACCAACTTGGTGATCCAGCAGGATGGGCCTCACCTCATTGGCACACAGAAGTGTGTCGCCCCCTCAATAATGAACTACCGCACCGCTGGATTGGATGCTGTAGTCGGGATGACTGGACACTGTTCAGTTGGCCGCCCTGGTCTCCCGACCTTACACTGTGTGATTTTTTTCTTTGATGGTATGTGAAAGACACTGTTTACATGTCACCATTGTCAACAACACTGCATGAGCTCCGAAACCACACTACCACAGCTGTAATGGCCATCGACAGTGACATGCTGCAACGTGTATGGGGTGAACTCGACTACCGATACAATGTGTGTCATATGACAAAAGGAGCTCACATTGAACATTTGTATATATATGTGGAAAACAACTTGGAGAGTTTTTGGTTATTTTCATGCAATCCTCATAATTTTCTGACAAGTACATTGTGAATTACAGATCTTAAAAACCCAATGAATCATTTCTAATAATCCTGTATATTTGTATTCATTATTTATATGTGATATTCCCTTTTAAATTACCAGTTTCCATTTCAACATGATAAATTTCCAATAAATCATGTATTCCATATGATATTACTGTTCTTCTTGGTAAATTTCTTCTTGCTGGTTTACATAATTCATTTATTATGCCTTCTCTTATATTGATAGAAATTTGTTATAAGTTTCTTATTAGACTGACATATTGAACATTTACTTTTCTGAACTGAATGTCCATTTTTAAATTTTCATCTTATATATAATTATTTTTATTAACTTTTTACACTTCCAGCACTAAGTTTTCTCCATTTAATAATAAAAAAAATTAATCTTTATATTTTACGAATATTTCTATTGAGGTCATTCATAAATACGTACTTATTTTTTTCTAATTTTGAAAGATAAAACATCACCTATGTTAACATCAAAAGGCTTACTGTAATCCATTTTTTTACAACCCATAATAACAGTTACCACATAAACAGGTAAATTTATGTTAGGAAAAATTATTTTATAAACAGTACAATCCATCAAAAAAGTTAAGAAAATTTGATTATTATTCAAGCGAAAAATATATTTTCATCCCACTTTGCAGGTAAATAAAATATATGAGATTTTTCTTAGTTGCATTTTTTAACTTTGGAATTAACAAGTGTTTCACAATAATTCAAACCTGATTGGTTGAAATTTTGTAATTTAACAGTTATTTCTTTATCGAAAAATGTTTTACTGACTTCATATTTTCCATCGATATGATCAGTCATATTATTATTTCTATGATTATGAAAAGAAACATAATCTGTTGTATAAACAAAAAACTTTAATTATTTGATCATGTAAAGCAGAAACAATAATACTGTATTTTGATTCTACATAGGTTTTTAATTTATTAGCATTAGTGGCAGAGTTTTCATTTAAAAATTTGATTAATGGCTTCCCAAATATATCTGACATTTAATAACAAAGAAATTATATCATGAAACTTAAAACCTCTCGGAAAAAGGTGTAATACAATTAAACATAAATGTCCACAGACAACTGAATAAATATTCTGAATTATATTATCACTGTATTAAATATTTCTCTTATTTAATAATTAGTTAAATTAGTAGGAATATTACCACCAAATGAATCAAACTAGTAAACATTGTTAGTTTCCTTAAAATGGCAAGCACAATGTGTACCCAGATTTGTTAAAATATCACAATTAACCACAGTGCATTCATTTTTGAGCATTCTTTTTGGTAATTAATCAATCATATAAACATTTCTGAAATTCTTAATATTTAGTATTTTTACATATTTTTGAATTTTTAAAATTAGATAATGGCGATATATTAATTTTTTTTTGTAAATCCTTTTTTGCAACTAAAGCAATTTCTGACTTATTTTCTATTACTAAGTTATGTCCCTGTTGTTCTAATTCTTTTTTATTTCTTCTAGTTTGTTCAACATAATTGTAAATTGCACTAGCTCCTCCAGCTAAAGCTCCAAGTGCAGCTAAAACTGGAATTAAAAATGGTAAAATACCTCCATGATGTAATTCACTTCCAGATTTAATTATTTTTTATTTTTTTATTGTTGGTGTTACTAAGTTAATTTGAAACCATTGCCTTCTTTTAATTTCTAATTTGTTCTCTCAAGATGTTCTTTATATATATATATATATATATATACACCCAAGTCTCTTAATTAAGCAATGGGTATATCGAATGTTATATTTGTTAACTTAATTTACAAGTGAAAAAAAATGTAAGTGATAAATTTTAATACCCCATCCTAATTTTCTTTTTGTAAACACAGTTGAAGCAACAGCTGTGAAAGCATTTTTTTTCACAGATTGGAGTATCTTTATTTAACATAATTACTTTTGCTTCTTTCTATAAAATTTTGTCAGCTTCATGTCTAGATTCTAAATCTTTATGGTCTCTGTAAGCAATGTCATGTTTGCAGACTTCATCTCATTTATTTATTCCTGTATCTCCTTTTTCTAAACTTTCATTTAATTTTGTAAATGGACCACAAAGATTATAACCAGGCAAATGCATTTCGGGTAAATTTAAATTATTTTATGCCCAATTTATTATACCTTTTCCATGATGTTCAGAATTTCAAAATGAATGTGGAATTATATTTAAAACTCTTATAGGATAGCGATTTCCTTTTGTATTATTAACAACAAAATGAGAAAATATGTTTACTTTTTCATTGCAATCATTTGAAATCTATCAACCAATTTTCTAAAATCATCCATTCAAACATATTCTTTTGGCAAATTTTCGTATTTTTTATATACCTTCTCCAGATCTAGGAGATCTTGGAAATCATTCTTTCTGGAGTGTTTAGTGTTGTTCTTGAATGTGATTATTTTATATAGTTATCATAATTTTTGTTTAGTTATATTTGTGTATTTCCAACTTATATTCGATTTTATTTTCTTTTTTAGATTATATTCTTGGAATGGAGCATTTGTGTCAATTTTCGTGTAGTTTTCATAGTCAGTATTTGTGAAATTATCTTCATGATTTCCTTCTTTTTCTTTTGTTAACAAATCAGAAAGTCCTTCTGTTGATTTATATTCTTTATAAATAACAACTAGTTCATCATCATGTGTCTGTACTTTCCTAACTCCAATATAAAAATTATTTCCCTTTCTTCGTAAATCATATTAAGTATCACTAACATTTATTATTTTTGCAAGTTATTTTCCGAGAATTATAGTTCTTTCAATTGCACCCCTCCTCTTTATCTCTTCCAAATGAAGAAATTTTTGTTCTGAAAATAATCATCTTTCAAAGGATATTTCTACTGGGGTTGGTGAATAATCTAAATTTTTTTCTGCAACAGGAACTAGTGTTGTTATAACATTTTTATTTCCTTCACTTACTTTTTCACCAATATTTCGTAATTCGTGAATTAATGGTAGAACTTTCTTCTTATTTCTTTCATAATCTGCTTCATGATTCCTTTCATATTTTTGTATTTCTCAATGAATAATTTTACTCGAGAAACTGCCTTTAATGAATCTTTCATTTACATATAAATTTTTTCTAACTTATAAATGAGTTATAAAAGTATCGAGAGTTTTACAAGATAAATTTTTCCTCCAACTGGTCAAACTAAGGGGATTTTAAGTTTTTACAATAATATAATTGTAGTTGATATTCCTACACGGGTTGGATTTTCTGGCCCTAATGATGATTATGTTTTTGAGCAATTTAGGTTACTAAAGATAGATAAACAATGAGATGGGGCAAAATTTGCAAAATGAGATAATATTGATGTTTGTGCTAACTTTTTTCCTTTCCAGTTTTCTAGAGTAGAAGTCTCAAAACAGGGGCATATTATTGAGGCTGTTGATAACCCAGGTTTAACTTCATCAAAGATGAATAATTTGTTAAGATCACAAAGTGAGCAAAATTATTTAGAATTTCCTGGTGCTGATAACAAATATAATGTGAAATCTGTTCACAGTGAAAAAACAAATGAAATAACCTATCAACTAGGATATCTGTTTAGTTTTATTCGAGATAACAATGAAATTTATAAGAACGGCAGTTATAAAATTATTTTATTAGACATTCGTCTGATACAATTGTTTATATGTTTATGAAATTAAGAACATAGATGGTGGAGTTAAGAAAAGTTTTCTGGTCTAGGTAAAATTGTTATTCAAATATTAGAAATAATGTGGCCAATTTTTGAATATGAATATAACCCAGCCATTGCAATTAAAGAAAAAAAATACACAAACATCCCAAAATACCTATTAGTTTTAATTATTGGCAATTTTTAGAAAAATAGTCTCCTGCTGGAACAACTGTTTTTAATTTTGATATAAGAGATCAGTTTAATAATTTATAATTTGATAAACCTGATGTAATTGTAGGCTTGCAAGCTAATATGAAAAAATCTCGTTGAAGAGTATGTGCATGGTTCTATGTTTGACCAATGTAAGAAATATTTATGTTAAGAACAATATTAATTAAATCTTTTCTAAACAATTTGGAATCTATATATTGAAAATTGCCATTGTGATAAAATGTTTCTTGCTTACAATGATTTTTAAATTCAAAATCAAAACTAGATTCTCTATATAAAATTAATGAACTTTATTATAAACCAACTGTTAACACTCAAGGTGATACAAATTATTATTCATTTTGGGGGCGAAGACCATTGTTTGTTATTGATTGCTTATATATAATAAAACTGTTGTTAAAGATAAAACTAACATAAAAATTAGTGTAGATTTTAACAAAGCTGTTGAAGCAGGGACAATTTGTAATGTTGTTCTAATAGTCAATTGAATCTAACTTATAATTATTTAAAAGTAAATATTACTGAAGATATATACATTTTTTAAATTAATAATTGAAGGATGTAAGCGATTTTAGGGAAACAAAAATGTTTCCATATTTTTACAGAAATTTTTAGACGTTTACTTAAGTTAATTAATCGATTAAAAATAATTTTGTTAAACCTAAATACATTTTTTCTTTATAATTAAAAATGGTTTCGCTTGGTTTACCATGCAATTTGCATAAATTTTAAAAAGAGGTTTTAAATAAAGTTTTCCAATGCAAACCATATATATTAAGTCCCCCGAACACCGAATATAGTTTTCAAATTCTATCGAAATCTACAAAAATTACAGTTAATGATTTTAGATAGTGTTTGCTCTGAAGATGAACTTCAGGAAATTGGTGACAAATTTGAACATACAGAAGAAGTTTTTAAAAAAATTAGTAGAACTTCGAATATAATCTATAATGAATAATAACATAATATTTACTTTCATTTTAGCTTAATTTTCATAATTTTGGACTTAGTTACCTTCATTTTTTTGTTTCAATTAGATTGCGTTTTTAGTCTTAATTTGCTTAATTTGATGCATAATTGGTTGATTTTACTGAATTTTTGTGATAAATATTACGGTCAGTATTTGTGCATGATTTTGAGTGTAATTTCTATTTTGTAACTTTCTGTTGGTAAAAAGTATGAAATTCGAGGAAAAAACTAGGATTTAAGGGGGAAAAATGAATTGTCCTCAATCTACCCACATACTACTGATGTTGGCCCAACATTTGGCTCTGATGTTGGGCCAACTTTGGAAGACCTACATTGGCGCAATACCAAAATTTCACTCAGGGCAACGTTGCCAACAAGTATTTTTTGGCTGCCAACTTAAATATGATGCTCAACCTTCATTATTTGGCCAATGACAATTTATGGTTTTCTGCACACTTTCCTAAAGTCTCTTTCTTTTAAACATGTGTCATATTAATGTACAAATAAAAATGCTGTTTTTTTTGCTTTACGTTGGTTACATGTATATTACAGGTAGGAATCTAATATAACAGATTCCGAACTACTAACAAATGTTGGTATTACATTGGTTATTTGTAGTATGTATATAATTTGTTAAATAAAATTCTTTTTTCTTTCAGAAAGGCATCCACACAGTTATTTATCCACAGTTAGCAATGTTTTCCTAAGATGTGTTTATTGCATACATCATGCCAACTAACAAACAACGTTCCGCCAACATTGGATACCAGATTTTTAAATAAAATTTAGCTAATTAAAAAAAATTCTATAAAGTCCTTAATAGTATTATTATTATTAATCACATACCCCATTCCAATATAACCGGAAAATTCCATTGGTAAATATCGGATTTAAACCCACTGCCTTCTGAGTAGTAGCCCGACGTCTTATCCATTAAACCACTGCAACTTATATTGACTAGTGCAGTTATAGGTAGATATCATTATATTCCAGTTCTAATATACTGTGTTATATTTGTTATATATTTAAATCAGATTTTTACTACTCTGAAATTGAACTTAAGACTTGCTAGTTGCACGGATATAGTTTCCAACTAATAACAAGTATATGCCATAATACAGCCAGTTTATTTCTAAAGAAAATTTGCGGTAAAAAACTTTTAACATTAAGCAAATGAAATGAATTATATATGTGTTTATCTCGAAAAGATCAATGCTATCCTATGATAGTATAGGTTAAACGCACATTATTATTTCTAAACGGCCATTGTATGACATATTTAAACTTTTCCTTTCTGAAACAAAAAGAGAGAAAATATATATACCAAACATAAGTATATTCTCTGAAATAGTTTACAGCAGCTATCCCACAATTGTCTCCTTACTAATGGTATGTATATTACAAAAACGTTTTCAGATTAAAATTATTGGCATGTGTGAAAATTTTAATATATTAATTATAATGGTATTGATTATTTTAAAATCACAATTCATATCTTAATAATCTAAGCCTAGTATTAAGTATACATATAAACATAAGGTTGGCTATGGGTATCTTATATAAAATGTTCAAGAAAGCATTTTTCCATTTATGAACAACTATTCCATAATTTCGACAAAAATGTTGGTTATACAATCTTGACCCAATATAAAAATTCTTGCCAATTATCAACTTTATGTCTACCAACGTGCTGCCAACAATCACCGAACCATGGCCATAATAATCTATTTGAAACAATAATAATATATATTGAAGTCCTAAGTGGTAAGCAAACACGAACAATCATTGATAATTTTTCGTGATATACATCATAACAGTATTGTTGTAAATATGTTAGTTCCATAGCAATGCCAAATCTGCCAATAAACTTAAAGAAAAAGCACTAATTACTAACTGCTTAGTTTTCACACCATCCCAACGTAAGACTAACAAAGCATATTTTAAAGAAAAATGGTCATTTATTTATCACTTATGTTGACGTAAAATGTAGGCTATACAGTATTGGCCCAAGATAAAAATACATACCAATTACCAACTGTATGACTACCTAGTAGATGCTAATAATCAACCAACCCTGATCATCAAAATAAATTTTAATTACAATAAGTTTATGTACATTAACAAACCAAATGTTTAAGCAAACATGGAAAATTATGTATTTTTTATCCCAAACTTTCTATGGAGCATTGTTGAAATTATGTTAGTTACACAACATTGGGCCAAGTTACGCAAAAGGACCAATCACCAAATGTTTTGTTTCCAACATTGTTCCAACATGAAACCAACTAAACCTATCTCATAAAAAAATGTTCAGTATCGTGAACAATAGCTGCATCTCATAAAGTACAGGAAATAGGCATTGTTTTAATTAAGAATAACTATTCTCTAACTTCGACAGTAAAGTGTTGGTTGTACAATGTTGGCCCAACATAAAAATTATACCAATTACCAACTAAATATCTACCAACTTGTTGCCAACGTAAAGTTAACCTCGACCATCAAATTCAATTTGAAACAAAAACCTTTTATGTATTTTAAAACATAAATGTTAAGCAAATACTAGAAGATATTTTTTTTTCATTCAAAAAATACAATTGAGCATTGTTTAAAATATGTTGGTTACACAATGTTGACCCAACTAAAAATAAGTATAAATTACCAACTGTTTGGTTTCGAAAACTATCCCAACATAAAATCTACTACACATATTTAAAAGAAAAATGGCCAGTATCGTGAAATACACTTGTATTTCATAAAATGCAGGAAAGCGGCATTGTTTTAATCAAGAATATATATTCCCTAACATTGTCATGAAATCTTAGTTTTACAACATTCGCCCAACATAAAATACATACACATTGCCAACATTTAGCCAACCATTTGAAAGTTTCCAAAAATTGTTCTTGCGACATCTTCTGACGTTTTGTGATATAGCGAGGTGTTAAAGAAGAATTTTTATATGATATCTCAATAAAATTTTCGAGTAGAAATGCTTGGTTGGCATATTACATTGGGTCAACGATGTATTTATGTCATGTTTTCTAACAAAACATATTGCATATCTTTCCAACTAAATGCCTACCGTTGTGCCAACGTATGTTGCTAATTGGGATATTGATGTACCTCCAAAATTATTTCATCTCGTGTACGTCCGTTACAAAATACTGGCCTAGTACAAGTATTCTGTGGCATATTGATAAGATTTCCCGGCCGAAGCCATACCTGGCCTCCCCCACACCTTCCAGAACCAATATACATTAGCGTGTATTGGCAGCACTACTTTATATCTTTGGTCAATTATTTCAGAATCACGTAGTAGAAAATATTGGTTACATCAGCTGTCCGCAATGAGTAATTCAGTAAATATAAATTTACCGCCCGAATCAATGTTACCTACCACGTGTGTTATGATTCCCTTGCAAGTGAAAACAACCTATTAAAAAATATTGAACGAGTTTCTTCACCACTGTTCCTATGAAATTTATTACAGCTGCGATTTTAAAAAGCTCCAGAACGCCATATTTTTAATATTAAGCCTGTGGAGATAAACGTAAAATAGCTTCTATTTCCCCTAAAAACGCACAAGCGTATGCCAATTCCAGCTTCAATTCGGCAGCTCGCCTGAACGTGCCCTCTCACATAGAAGTGTAATCAGTCCAGCGTGCAACGAATTCAACTGAGACGCTGTTGCCCGAGCCTGATGGTTGAAACAGCAAGAATACCATTAGCCTAACCCTGCTCGCCTCTCACCAAGGCGAAACGGGTTCAATCCCCGGCCGGGACACTCCCGGATTTTCGCATGTGGGATTCCTATCGGATGACGTCGCTGGTCGGTGCGTTTTCTCTGGGATATCCCATTCCCGCACCCTTTAATTCCGGCACTGCTCCATACTCAGCCCCGTCATCCTCATCGGCTCTAAAGACCTCGTTGTTAAGAGCGATCCAAACTTCTTCACAACCCTCCCCACCTCTCTGACAGTGAGCCAGGGCAGGATTGTGCAAGGCTCACAGGTAGAATAAGGCAACGGGACCCCCGATACAAAGTAATTCTCTACGTGGTGCCAGCCGATAAATGTGGAACAAGGTGCCAATAAGACGTAATATAATTATGCTGCGTCTCGGTATTTCCTAGATTATCAGAACATTAACGTGGTTCCATTAACTTCGATGTAGGCTAAAATATAATATATGCACCACAAATATTAATATTTAAATTACTGCTCATTAAATATTGTTCATTACATTTTTATTGCATTACTCACTCGTATCTAATTGTTGCTCTACCAGTAAATCCGTAGCAATCTCGCTCCTGCTTTAACATTATATGGTTTTAACTATAGACATACACGTTCAAAATAACATCAAACTATATATAGTTTGATGCTACTAACTAAATAAATTTTAGTTAACTGCGTACACAAATTTTGTTTTGCTACCATTCTTGCAATGCCCAATAAATGCTCGTGATTTTGACATGCTTATGACCATTGTGATACAAGATTTACATATTTGGTGAATGCTCTTCCTAAATAGTTCTAAGACAAAACACATAACTGAAACCAAACTGGAAATAAGGGGGGGGGGGGGAATTTAATTCACGATTTGATTTAAGGCCAGGCTTCACCATGCGTGGGAGTATAGGGAATTAAATGCTATATTCAGACAAAGATCTATCAGTAATTTTTTGTTGTTGTATTTTCAACTAAAGATATTTTGTTAGAGATTGAACGCATCTAAATTTATAAACCTTCCAAAATGTTATTTTAAAATATATTAATTTTATAAAAATTTTAAAACTGCATTTACACTTAAAAAACTAATATTTTGGAAGGTTTACAAATCTATAACAAAAAAAATCTTTAGTAAAATTTCTACCACAAAAACTGCTAAGAGATCTTCGTCCGAATATAGCATTTAATTCCCTATAGGCCCATGCATGAGGATGCCTGGCCTTAAAAAAGGAATAATATGTAATAAGTGCATCCATGTTTTCCACAATTATCTCATAGGCCAATAATGTCTACGTCAGTAACGTTAGTTTCATAATATGCGATACCCTAATTAAATAATCATGTATTTGTCTTCCCAAATATGTCATTATTGAAAATAAAACACAATTATTATGTACACTGTCCTTGTAACAAGTTATTCTAAAGGTAATTAATGTTTATGCAAAGTGCTAGACTACTAACTAACACTGTTTAAATAAATCGTATAAATATTTAGTAGGTAAGCTTCAACTCTTAATGCATTTATTCTATTTTAGCTCAAGGTTTAACAAGTTCTGTTAAATATATTTTCCAGTTTATTCGAAACAATACTACTACAAGGCACAAAACATTAGCACAAATTTCTTTTTATAATAATTTCGTTCCAATAATAAATATAAACTTCACCTGCTAAATATAGAATTTTATCAAGATAGATTCTTTATACTACATACAAATTTATAGTTAAATTTTGATTACACAATTATCATAAAAATGTAACATTTTAAAGGTTTCCCTTTACATAGCTCACATCTGCCGTTGCGTTTAGTTTTGCATAGCTATTTCATTCCCAGGCAGTTTAGTACTCTTTTCATCAATTTGTTGCACGAGTTTGAAAAACAATACGAACTTATTTACAGCAACTTCTTGTTATAAAACCAAATGTTTACTATAAAACCATAATTGAAATATATAATAATTGTAGTACTTATGATTGAATTTATACCCAGAATATTAAACATTTATATGACATTTATTGAAATTCCAAATTCATTTATATAGTGTCGCACTAAAATTATGCCCTTATGAAACCACATTAAAATATTTGCAGTACCAATATTACATGTCATATTTATTCTAAAACAAATATTTTCCAAAATTATTTTTGATTTAAAATTATTCTTATACTTGTACATGCAACAATAATTTGTACGTGTTTTCATCTTGCGTGGTTCTCAATTTACATGAAGGCTCTGATCATTATCTGTTTATTTAGAAAAAATCTATAAAACCGTAGTGTGAAAACATTTTGTTCTAGATAAATTAACCTGAGTTCATTTATTCCATCGAGACATTGAAATGAAGACTTCATTAATACCAGTAGCGAGGTTTTGTCAGTATTGTTGCTAAGTTTAACAAGAGCCATTTAGAAAAGAGATATTTACACAATAATACCTGTGACCGAGGCAACAATGTAGACAGTTTCCCTTCCGAAGCATTTCTCCGACGTCTGCGTGATGTCCACAACCCACGATCCAAGTTCTTTGCTCTCATCGCCGACCATATTTCCTCCGTGCTTCAAGGAAACCTACGAAATATGTAATGCTATTAACTAGAGTCGACATAAAACGTGTATAGAACAAGTAGTGTAGTATTATTTTTTCACTCTCATTTTTACTTTTACTGATCAAAAATGGGTGACATTGTGTTATGATCGTCTGGGTTGGAAATAAACCATTTTATATATGCCACAAAACCACATAACATTTTGTTTCAGTTCAAATTTCGTGTAGCGCGAAAAACAAGGACTTCAAGATGTTTTTTAAAATATGTTTTGAAACATCGTAACTTGACATTGAAGACTATCAGATTCTTGTATTAACCAGTTGGTTTATTCTTACTGTCCCCCTTTTTATAGTTTTTATTACAAAATGTGTGTAATCATGTAGTGTTAATTTTATCATTGTTACAATATTGTATTCAAATAATTACGGCCTACCATTTATCCCGAGAAAAAAAAATCTGGTTTAAAAAATTATGCCACGTGGTGATAAAATTTCACATGTTTACTTATTTAAAACCCTTCAGAACTGCTGACTGTAGTAAAATAAATTATCAAATAAAGTCTATTCGTGGTTAATTCAAATTTTCTTGAATCAAAACTTTGAAAAATCATCCGATGTATATAATTCTTAGTTGTTTCCGAAATATGTTGTGTATCACAATTGTTTTATAGTTGTTTTAACATAAATATACCTTATGTTATATTGAGTTAAAATTTTACTTGTATTTTATTAATATACTATAATATTTTATTTATATATAATGTGAATAATAAATAGGTATAAAATAGACGTGTGTGGTGATGTCTTAAGCAATGTAAGTCTTAAACAAATGCATTCAGATCACGCACGAAGACGTGCGCTGTCCCTTGGGTGTGATATTCAGGACTTAGTCAAGCGTTGATTGCGTGAGGCGGAGGAATACCGAGGAAGGAGAACTTTAGCAGCGATTTAGATCAGTTGGAACGAACCACGAATGGACTATAATACAGAAGTAACAACACTAGAGACAAGATTCGTTGCGCCCAAACCAAATGTGAAAAACTTCCATTCGCGCACTGAGAGAGTGAAGGGAGCAGGGAATTATTTCCTCCAGTTAATAATATACAAGTTATACCAGAATCTCAGTGTCAGGCAGGCGTTGTTTTAATAAAGTTCTTATCTAAACTTTCTCAAATAGAGTATTTTTAAAAATTCGGTTCTGCAAATCAAATATACCATGAAAGAAAGACGGTTATCCGTGTAAGAAATATGGTTGTATTGAACGTATTTAATATCCACAATTAGGTACCACTAGAAATAGGTTATAAAATATTAAAATATCAGAACCGGAATACGTCAAATATCTATACTCTGGACCTGTTATGATCTCCCAGACATGCACAGTAAACGTATTTAATTGAAACCCTGCTATCTCAAAAGACTTCCATTTTTTTTATGACGATCTGCTTTACAAATCAATCCAGACTGAAAAAAAAAAATGGGAGTGAATGAAAAAAGACGAAAAATATTTTGTATGCATGCTGTGAAACATTTCAATATCACCGTTAGTTTTTTAATAACTACATATATCTTTATCACAAGGGTGGACAAACTCTCTTTCAAGAGTAAAATAAAAAAAGTGGAAATTTTCCTGATGTTGATATTTATGTTAACAAGTATGACTGAATAATAGAGTTTAAATAACATTAGATGGAGTGACCAGTATAGAAAGCTGGTGGGATACAAACAATACTACCGCAATTCCTATATGGTAATGCTTGCTCTTTTTAGAAACCTATTTTCCCTATAAGTCAGGAAAAAATAGAAATTAACTAAAAAGAAAGACTCAAAATATAAAAAAGCTGCAAAAATATTATTAGTAGCTCATTTGCATACCCCGCTAAATACAAAAAATTAGAAATTTACGTGACGATATCTATGGATTACTAACTTTTGGCTAAAAAATTATGTTGTGAGTATTAAATGCTCAATTCCGTTTAAACCCTTCGATATAGACAAAACGAAGCGATTTCATTAGCAAAAGTTATTATATGTTGTTGGATGAAAGAGAAATTTCTGTTAGAAACGTGACTCTTGTTTACGGTGTAAATAACGGCTATATCCATGTCCGCTACAAAACCCACAACATTTTTCCGTTAGCAATACTGGGTATAACCTGTTATTATACTTTATTCGCAGTCAAGTGAGCCCTTTTGAAAGCGCTATCATTTGAAACAAGTGTCGATAAATATATTTTAATTTAGCCCTAGACGTTAACCTCAGAGATATATATATATATATATATATATATATATATATATATATATATATATATGTGGGATATCTACACTGTTTTTATTACTTGCTTGGTAAAATTTATTTAAAAAGGTGGGTAAAGGATAAAAAAAATGGCTGAAAAGAAAAAGTAACTAGGGCCTCAAACGTGCTCACTTTGCCGTGAACAGCCTATATATGCATGCTTTTTTTCGTACGCAAATTAAGTTTCCTGTAAAATTAAATTTCGTGTAACTATTGTGGTCATATTGTGACATTGGTATTCAGTAAGAATATTGTGTGGAACAGTTTTTCAGGTTCAAATTTGAAACCAAATTTTCTACTTTAAATAATGTCATTGTGGTGGTTTGTATAGCTACTTTGCAAATGTTGTGTGTTAAGTGAGTTTTTTCTAAAATAGTAATAACTGCAGAAAACTTTAATAGTTAAGATGCTATGTTATTAACAGACATTCTTGTACGCAAATCAAAGTACAGTAAACACTGGCCCAAAACGTGGGGAAATTAATAAGTTGCATAGAATGCTAGCTAAAAATATGCTTTAATGTCAGCATAACATTCATTAACGTGAAACTTCGTATTCATTTTCCAGTTAATAACAATAGCTTTATGAGCTCATGACGAAAATTAGTGACAATGAAATAGCAGTCTGCAGAATAATTGGTATAATTTTTCCACAAGTCGTCCAAAGTGATTTTTTGATATGCTTGTGGGCCTGGAAACAACGGAATTTGTCACTGGAATCAGCTGTTGATACAAGGTTTAAGAAGTATTCATGGAAATATTTATTGAAATACACGTCTTGAATCAAAATGTTTCATTACCATGAAAATGTATCACTGAAAATGTGAAAATGCGTTAATGAGCGTTCTTAATTTTCAGCAAAGTCGTGATCGAATTTAAATAATTTGTAAAATATATCTTGAACTCGTGAAATTCACCAAGTAGGAAAATTCGATCTAAATGAATTGAAGTAACAGAATTTATCAAAACATTAAAATAAACTCTGTGTCGTTATTGGCACTTATATGTATAGAAAATATGGAAAGTATACTTAGATTAATTTGAACAAAAATTTGAACATTGCGTTCGAGCTATTTTTTGATTAAAATTTCAATACCAGCTTTTATGCTCAGTAAACTGATAAATTTCCCGCACCACAAAATAATTGAAGTTTTAAAATTATATTTACGATTTTAGGAATTGGAAAAGACGAAGGGAATGTAGTTCCGAGCGTTAACGTTAAATTTGAATGTGTTAGGTAAGTCTAAACAATTACCAATACTGAAATGATTTATGTTGCTTTCTTTTTTAAAACTTGCATTTAATGATATTTAGAAGTAGCAATATGCAGAATATTTACTTTTATTATATTATTTACGTAGTTTCATTTAGATGAATATAGTTATAGGCTGGAGGCAATGTTAATTTTACATATGGCGGAAGGATAGACAATTTCCATACAAGTAGATATTATAAAGAGCTTTTAAATTACTCTGTTAACCGTAAACAAACTATACAGTTACTAAAGACTTTAAACTGATACGTCGTGTACGTGGTGACATCCTTAGAAAATGATGTGTTGGACTGGGATATCTGTATGCTGATGTGTTTTCAGTCGTACTTTTAAGTGTATATTTAAATTCATATATTTTAGAAAGTTATGAAACCGGATGCATTTATCCTATACATAGAATTATGTGTAGTTCTTTTCAAATTCTAAAATATTTTTTCTCTTTATAAACACTTGAAATTCTAAAAATATGCTAGTAAAAAGTTTGACATTGCAAAAATTTTAATATTTGAAATTACATTTTATTTCACTTTTCACTGAAAACATTTATTGTAAATTTACTCAAATATTGCAGAAATTTAAAACTCAACTTTTTAATGTTCGTGACATACGCGATGTGTTGCACACTAACATGTGTGTTTTCTTTTCGTACGAGAAAAAACATTGTGAAAATATAGTTTGTTACGTAAACCCTTCAACGCAGTTCACACGCCAATTAGGTGGACACCTCAAAGATATATTACGCGCCAGATATCTGCGAGCTTGAGCAACGTCACAAGGAAGCGTGACGTCATTGACGATCTCGAGGGGTTTGGACATAACCGAGTATGTTAGAGCCAGTCTACCCGCGCCTATTCTCATTCATATTTTCAAATCCATTCGCTACTTTTGGGAGTACAAAACTATATATTCTGCTTTCACTCTTAACTTTAAATAGAGTTACTATTATTTCATAGACACCACAAACTTTGAAAACTAATTAACCTTCGCGCGCTGAATTATTGAGGAAGTTGGCTGTTGAGTTGAATTAAGAGATTTGGACGTCTTTTAACAACGAGGTCTTGAGAGCCGGGAAGGGTGAAATGAGGTGAGCATGGAGCAGCTCCGGAATGCAACGGAGAAGGCAACGGGAGACCCCTGAGAACATCCGTTGACCAGCCACATCGTCTAGCACGATTCCCACTTTCAAAAATCCGGGAGTGACCCAGCCAGTGATTTAACCCTGTTTGCCATGCTGGGAGGCGAGCAGTCTAACCGTTCAACCACCGCGGCCTCTGAGGGAGCTGTATTTACCGATTAGTTAGTAAAAAGAATTTGGCGCTGTGTACGCAGTTACCTACTCCTCCTTCGTACCCCCTCCAAGAGATTAGTGGCTAATAGCAGGATTGTTTGTAACTGCCGTCCAGGATCGCAGATATGTGGCGCGAAGTATAGATAATATTTATAAGGTGAGTTTGTTACCAGTGCATTCCAGTGGCCTGTTTGGTTCTTCTTGCTGGTGATAGAGAAGTTGTTGCCTCCTACAGGCTTGGAAGTGCAGTCAGCACTGACCAGCCCTGACGTCAGCATGAGAACGCCACTCGACAGCACAAGGAGCACCCCGACGCCACTCATGGTACCTGCAACGATTCCTTGTGTCAGCCGCACTACACACCAAACATGGTTCATAAGTATTTTGTTCTTTGTAACTGGACATTTTGTTGCACGATATTAGTGAAAGTAGCTAAGTATGAAGTATGAATACTGCCCATACTTATGAGGTGTCTTCTAGTCAACTGAAATAAATGTCGTCCAAGAATAGCGTGATGCCGCGATGCACAAATGTTACAATTTATCAGAAAAGTTAGTGACATATTGAAAACAATATAGTACATTTAATGTAGGAAGTACCAATCAGAACAGGTATTCAGTCAGGTCCCACTTTATTGCTGGACAACACTACCACTGGTATATTTTAATGAGTCGCTGTAAAACAATTGGAGTAGTGCACTGATGCTCAAACTACACTTAGCGTAACTTATTGGTTTATTTTAAATAATTCATAGACAAGACAAACCGTAATATGAAAGTCTTCTTCCACATTAAAATATAATTTTTTGAGTATATCTGAAACTGTTTCCAAACTACTGCTTTGCAAAGACTTCAAGAAATCAAAGTATTTCAAGTTTCAAATGTTTAAATGGACACACACACACAGATATATATATATATATAAATAAATAAATAAATAAATAAATAAATATATATATATGCAGCGTGTTTCAGCAGAAGGTTAACGACAAACTTAAGAAGCACAAAGAGGGGACAGAATAGAGCAACTTTCACTAGGAACCCATGGTCTCCAAACTCATAAATGAACCTCAGTCATTACATGACGTTGACGATGTTCATTGTTACACAAAGGCATTGGTTTGCTTACAGTAGTAGTTGACTGTGGCTTTCTGTTGCTTCACGTATTAAAAGAGTAATTCGTTGCTTTATTTATCTACGTGAGCTCGGTATTCGTGAGCGTAAATGCCCATGGGTTGTTTTTGTTCACTAATATGTTGGTGTCACTGGGGTAGTACGTGTGTGCAGTCGATGGTACTGTGTACAGTATGCACATTTTGACACCAAAGTGTGGAACTTTTTGGATAACATGTGTTATTTATCTTGGACGTTGGATCGGAAGAGGAAGTACAGTTACATGGCCAGCACGTTCACCGGACCTGACGCACTTTTATTACATCTTTTGGTGCCCATAAAATTTTTAGTGTATGAGACAATAGTGGACGATGCAGAAACACCAGTAGACTCATTACTTGTTGTATCTGACGTGATTTCTCAAATGCCTGAGATATTTGAGAGAGTACGCTGAAGTTTCGTTCGACTGTGCATTACCTGCATTGAATAAGATGGTCGTAAATATTAACAACTTTTGTAAACCAAAGTGTTTAACTGTTTCTTGTGCATAATATATCATTTACAACGTAACAGCATTCTATTGGTACGTAGTCAAACATGTAGCCTAGGTCCTTGCAATCAATGGCTTGTGCTCCTAGTTCGTAGTCGAAAGTTGCTCTCTTTTGTCCCCTCGTTATGTTCTATAAGTTTTAGGTAACCTTTGGAAACACGGTGTATATACGTGACACAGTTTTGACAGGGCCACTACTATTTCAAATGTTCCAACACACAAGTTCTTTAGTTGGATCTCCCAAACTAGTGGCAAACTATGGGAGATACGTGCATGTTGTATATACTTATCGCCGACAGAAATGGATGGAAACAGTTGAAAACCTTGATTTCAAATGATTGAACAGGAAAAGAAGCATATTTTTAGAACGTTCGAATGTGGAAGTTGAGCAGTTCATGTGAGCACCCTTGCAAGCCATGAAACAGCTGTTTTAACATTACATAATGAATCAAAATTGAAAGCTCCAAAAGATCCAAGAAAATTGTAGACTAAATAAGTTGTATGATTTGGTATGATTTGGCACAAGGGGATGGAGAATCACAGCGTCGGAGCAGTTCATGCTCTCTCATTTCGGTCCCCTGTTACCCATTTCCCCTCAAAATTTCTAGTTTTTCCCCTCCAAATCGATTATTTTCAACTCAAAATTTAGTTTTTACCTCAAAGAAACACCGACCCGTCCCCCCTACCCCCCGACGATGCAGAAACAATCCCTCGAGAGGCAGTTTTCGACCCATTGGAAGGATTTGGGGTGATCGTTTTCGAGGGCAGAGCAGTGGTGGCCATATTGGTTTTCTAGACACAGGATATGTCAAATCGATACACAGGGTCTAAGGTCCAGATCCGGAGCCGACAGGCCACCAGGTTCTGACAACACTAAACCTCCATATTGGATACAGGTGACAATGACATTGACCTTAACCTCATAACCCTTGTCCTTGGATAATTCAAAAATCCTAAAAGAAATCTCAAAAATGAAAAACAATAAATTAAAAAATTATTAAAAAATGTAAGATAATTATTAAATTTATAAAAAATTATTTACAATTATTAGAAAATTCTTTTAAGTATTAAAATTTCGAATTTTTGAGTGTAGGCCGTTTGGGAAAGGAGTCAAGGCGCCAACAGGTCGCCATGTTATTATGTCACCCAAAATCCATATAGAATTTTTGTAACCTTGGCCAGATAACCTTTGACCTTGACCCTTTCACCAAGGATGTCCTTTAGCCTTGATACCAAAAAGTCCTAAAAAAATTATAAACTAATTCGTTAAAGAATTATATAAATATTTTGAAAATTTAATTAAATATATAAATATAAATTGTTATTTCAAAATAATTTTTAGAAATTTACCTTTCCGGAGGTCCCCCACAACATCATGTCCAGCAGACGGCTAAAACCCCTTCCAATTAATCATATTGTATTAACATTCCTCTCCTCCACCCCCTCACGATATAATCATCCTGTCGAATGTACTCCAGCCACCATATTGGTTTTCTTGTTTGCCATTTGTTTATATATTTAACACCTAAGGGCATTGATGACTCCGACCAACATGTAAGATCTGGGTGAACTTCACCTTGACCTGACATATGTGACCTTGACACCAAACAAATGAATGAATAAACTTGAACTGAGAAGGAAATTAAGGTTTTTTATAAGGTTAAAAGATAATAAAAAAAAATTTAAACTGTAAAAGGTTAATAAAACACTAATATTTCATCAATCTTGCAATTATGCTCGCACTCTTTCCATCAATTAGCACCGCAAGCAGCACCGCAATTAGTACCGCACGCACCACAATTAGTACCGCACGCACCACAATCAGCACAGCAATTCGCTCCGCAATCAATTCCGCAATCCACTACACAATCAACTTGCAATCAGGCATCTACACCCCATTCCACACACTAATCAACACACCAATCCACACCCTAATCCACACACCAATCCACACGTCAATCCACACACCGGTCTGCACCATTCCACACATAAATACAAACTAATCCACACCAATTCACACATCAATTAACACACCAATCAACACCATTCCCCACCCATACACATTAATCCACACCAATCCTTCACAATCCTCCTCTGTAATCAAAAGTAGTCCAGAAAAATTCTTCGCAATCCTCCTCCACATTTCACAGCAACATGCGACAATCCTTAGAGCAATCCCAATACTTGAATCCCAATTCTTCGATGGATTCTTCGATAAATCCTTGGGTTTGTCCCCCGCCCATATGTATAGAATTACATTCCTTTGCCAAATGTCTAAAATTTTGCATACATTAACAGAATTAATGGTTTTTTTTGCAGTCCACTACCCATGGATTTTTATACTAAAGTCTTTATTATCATTCTATATACAAATCTTTCCGTTAATAGTCGAGTGCCCATAGCACCACTTTAAAGTTGTGAGGGAAAAAGATACGACAAACAAACAAACAAACAAAAAAAAAAACAAATTACTTTATAATCTATTTTATTTTGTTAAATCAATTTCAGAAGAAAGCTGCTCGTTACATCATGCAATAAATGTGTGATCCTTCAGATTACTAAGGATTGAAGATATTTAGTCAATGTGCGAGAGATCACCACATTTTGAAGGTAAATTAAATATCTCAGTCTATGAAGAAGTTCATTCGTGTCTTCAGAAAATAGGTAGCCAGTATTCTCGGCGTCTGACATCCTCAAATCACCTGTTACAGCAGACGTGTTGATAGGTGTGTCAGTGTATCCAGAAAAATCGCCATCATCATCTTCATCACTATCACTGACTTCATGTTCATTTTTATCAATGCTCTTTTCATGCTATTCGTCAATTCCTGATTTGTATAGTATATCAAATTAGCTTTTCTTTGTAGCAGGAGTTGTTTGCGTATTATTAATGGAGCCAACGACCGTATATTTTGAAGTTCATCCACTTCATACGAAAGCCTTGCAAGTGTACATTCCACACAAACCTACTCTGCTGCACTCATTCCGTCTTTAGCATCGACTGTCTCATCATAATCGCCTTTCGAATCGGTACCCATCCATGCAGGAAGAAGTATTGCCGGCAACACTTGCTGACTCCAAATAGATGAATCCTTGAAGATCTCGGTAAGTTCATTCAGCATTCAGTGTATCGCCTTGCACAAACTGCATAGGACCAATGTCGCAATGCTCCATCACGCGAAATCGACTCTTCGTACAGGCCGTTCTCACATGCCATTGGGCATTTTCACCACAGGCGAAAACTCGATCGCAGAATCGGCAGTGGTGACATACAGCGATGATGACGGTCGCAACTCCATGATCGTCGAGGTCAAAGGCAGGCCTTCGTATTCGCATTTTATCTTTGTGGCATGAAGAGCGAGCATTTACAAATCGATGTTTACCTCATGGATGTCAGAATGTCTACTGCCATTTTTTCTGTATAAATGTGGTTATTTTTACAGTAAAGAGCCTAGCTTGTGTCCACAAAAGGCCTTCGACAGGAAAATTATGTGTAATAAAATATGGGAACACTCTGTGATGACCGGACGCACCCGTGCTCGGCCCGTCGCTGACGAGCTTAGACGGTGGGAAACCAACCCGGTATTGCCCGGAAGCCACTAAACGACCCCGTACCTCAACTGCCAGTTGTCGAAGCTCACCCAAATTGCTTTGAGCAGAAAGCAACCTATAGTTTGCTCTCACATGTAACGCCAAATTATTAAGCTATGTTACTCGATACATTAATTCGCCCTAGAATAAAACGAGTTATAATTATGCATACATACATATAGGAATGTAAATATATTTTTAATTTATTTTATATATAATTATGTATAGGTATATACATATGTTAATATAAAATTATTTTATTTTATTTTAAATGTAATAATGAGAATATATGTATTTCGTTATAAAATTATTTTTAATTTATATATATGTGTGTGTGCTTACAATCATATTTAAATAACATGTTGTTATTAAATATCTGTGTGTTTTCTTCTGGGGCGAACGAGTATGTGGGTTTTCTCAGAGTAGTCCCATATGTTTTTGCATATACGTTTTATTGTTAAGGCTTTTTGTAAGCCCAGCTAGGTTTTTTTTCTGTAAAAAGGACCACATTTATATAGAAAAAAAATGGCAAATTAAGTTCTGGCACTATGAGGTGAACGTTGATTTGGAAGCTCTCTCTTGTCAAATGACGAAGATGAATTGCGAACACGAAGGCCTGCATTTAACCACAAAGATCATGGCGCCACGACCTGCATCATCGCTAATTAGTTGTCACGAGTGCTGATTCTGCGGTCGAGTTTTCACCTATGGTCAAAATGCTCGTCGGTATGAGAGAATGGCATGAATGTAGAGTCCTTTTCGCGCTATGAAACATTGCGACATTGGTCCTATGTTGTTTGTGCAACGCGATACATTGAATCCCCATACTGAAATCTGCAGGTATTCGATTCGACAGGTGGTAATGATGAGTCAGTTAATATTAAAGACGGAATAAGTGCAGTAATGTCGGTATATGGCGAATGTACACTTGCAAGTCTTTCGTGCGAAGACTACGAACGTAGAAAAAACGGTCGTTGGGTTGAAATACGACGAGCACACAACTCCTGCTACAATGAAAAGCAAATTTAATCTATATTACTAAATAAAATAGAAGTGTCTGTCTGTGATTCTGAATTTTTCAATTTTAATAATTTTTTTATATAGTATGATAACTAAGCCATATTTGATGTTTATTTGTTTCGTATCTGTCTGTCTGTCCGAACGGATTTAACTCAAAAACCACTTAACGTACTGACATAAAATTTAGAGTATATATATATATATATATATATATATATATATATATATATATATATATATATATATAATAACCCCAGGACCAACTTAGTATTTGTTTAATCGAGACATCTCAAACGGTTCCAGAAAAAATTATGATCAGGAATGTAAACAAATAGTGGATTAAGATTTTCTTAGGATTAATGCACAAAAAAAAAAGGCATTCATAAAAAAATCCGTCATTTCTCCTTTCTTTTTTGTCTATGTCCTCCTTTGTCCTCCTTCCTTCCATAAACCCGTAGTGGCCCAGTGGCTAGAGTTAATCATAGTGAGGCCGCAGTGACCCAGTGGATAGATATTTATCAAGTGGAGCCGCAGTAGCTAGAACACACACCCAATAAGGAGGCCGCTGAAGCTCGGTGGCTAGAGAACCCAATAGTGGTGCCACAGCTGGTCAGGGGCTAGAGCACCCAATAAGGGGGCCGCAGTAGCTCAGTGGTTTGATAACGGAATAGTGGAGCTTCAGTAGATCAGGGACTATAGTACCTAATAGTGGAGCCGCAGTAACTCAGGGGCTAGTGAACCCAATATCAGGGCCGCAGCTGGTCAGGGGCTAGAGCACCCAATAGTGGGGCCGAAGTAGCACAGTGAGTAGAGGACCCAATAGTGGGGTTGCAGTATTTCAGTGGCTAGAGCACCCATTATTGTGACCGCAGTAACTCAGTTGCTAGAGAACTCAAAAAGGGGCCGTAGTAGCTTAGTGGCTAGAGAACCCAATGAAAAGTGGCTAGATTAATTCAAAGTCCTATATGTGTTATACTAAAATAAAACATGTGCGAAACGATGGCAGGGTGTAATTCAATAACTCAATTAAACCTGAAAGTATAAATATTAGTTTTTTAAACATAAAAAAGTTTTTAAAGTATCATGGGGTTAATTTAAATAACTTTACAAAAATATCATCCGAATGAAGTCGCACGGGTCAGCTAGTACATTATATAAAACACGACGACAAGATGAGCAAGAAGAGCGCATTGATTAAAATGAACATAAAGACTGTGATAGTGCTGAAGATGATGATGATGATTTTCTCGATGCACTGACACACTCCTCCAACACATTTGCTGCAACAAGCAATATGAATAATGCAGGAGACGCAGATAATACCGGCTACCTGTTTACCGAAGATCCCAATGAACTTGTTGTTAGACCCATGCATTTGATTGAACTTCAAAAACGTGGGGATCTCTCTCACATTAATAAGTTATCTTATATCGTTAGAAATTTTAGTGTAGGGGATATATCGCATGACGTCACGAATCGCTTTCTTCTGGCATTTTAATTACAATATAATGATAAATTATTATATATTATTTAATATAAAATATGCATGGATAGTGGACAAAAACTTTAATTCTGTCAATATTTGCCAATTTCGAGATGGTTGGGGAAGTAATGTAATTTCTACACATACAAGTGGGAGACAAACCTAAGGATTGATCAAAGGATTGGGGTTGATCTTAGGATTCGGAATGATCGATACGTTTGGGATTGATCGAAGGATTGGGATTGATCAAATTTTGGAGGAGGATTGTGAAAGATTGTCGTGGTTGCTGAGAATCGCAGAGGAAGATTACGTAGTATTGTTGTGCATTGTTTGGGGATTGATATTTATTGGTGTGTAAATATGTGTAAATAAGTGTGCGAATTGGTGTGGATTGTTGTGTAGATTGGTGCAGATTGGTGCGTGGATTGGTATGTGGTCTGGTGTGCTCATTGGTATGTTGATTAGTGTGTTTATTGGTTTGTGGATTGGTGTGTGGGTTGGTGTGTGGATGATGTGTGGTTTTCTGATTTCCGGATTGCAGAGTGAATTGTGGAGCAGATTGCAGAACAGATTGCGCAGAGAATAGCGGTGCTGATTGATGGAAAGATTGTGAAATTGATAGAAATACTGATAAAAAAACAAGTCCTTAATTAATTTTCTTCACTTATTAAAATTATTTTTTTAATTTTTTTATTTATAAAAAATTATATAATTTACTTTGGGTTCTAAATTATTCAAGGTCATGTGCATGGGTTCAAGGTCACATATGTGAGGTCACTCAGATCTAATATGTTGGCGAAGTGATCAGTGCCACTTACGTGTTGAAAATGTAAACAAGTGACAAACGAAAAAACCAATATGGAGGGTGGAGTGGATTTGACGGAATGAGCACTGATGAGGGGGTAGGATAGTGGAATGTTAATACAATGTCATTGATTGAAGAGGGGTTAGTCGTCTTCTGGATGTGGTAGTGTGGGAAACCTCTGGAAATGTAAGTTTTGAGAAATAATTTCTAATTATATTTTTATTAATGTTTTATAAATATATTTTGGTTTTTATTAATTTATAAATACTTTCTAGAAAAGTTTTGGGATTTTTGACGATTTTCTGGTTTCAAGGAGAAATGTCATTCAAGGTCAACAGATCAAGGTCAAATGTCACTGGGCCAAGGTTATCTAAATACAACATAGTGGTTGGCTGATGTAATATCATGGTGACTGTTTGGCACCTCTGCTCCTTTTCCGAGTCGAGTCCCCTCTATGCCCAAACATTAAAAATAATAATTTCTTAATAATTGATTAATAATTTTTCTAATTTTAATCACATTTCTTATCAATTATTTAATAATAATTTTATTAATTGTTGAATCTTTAAACACATTTTATAAACGTTAGTTAAAATTTGGTTCAATTTTTAAGAGATATCAAGGCCAAGGTATCCTGGATCCAATATTATGGTTGGGTGTCGTCACATCATGGCAGCTGGTAAACTCCGGCTATGGACCATTGATGCTGAGTATCGATTTGGCATACCCTATGCCTATTAATCCGATATAGCTACCACTGCTCTGCCCCCGAAAAAATATACCCAAATCCTTTCTATGGATCGAAAAGTGCTTTTCGGGGGACCGTCCTGGCAAGTGGAGGATCAGTGCTTTTTTGAGGAGAAAAAAGTAAATTTGAATGAAAAAAGAATATTTTGAGGGAAAATGGTTGAATTTAAGGAGGAAAAAAGGAAATTTTGAGGGAACAGAATGACACAGCATTAACAGCTCAGACGCTTCGATCCCCATCCACTTTTGCCAAAAGATATACCAAATCATATTATTTAAGTATATTCAATTCACATAGTCCAGAAGACAGTAACTACTCAGGCCAATTCACATAATGGAATATAAAGTTACTTGAAATCACGTAAAAACCCCGATTTTAATGGTATCCAAGCATAATCCTGCTGTGTGCTGGAAATACACGCCTTAAATAAGTAGACAGTTTGATGGCTTTTCAATCTAGAAAGAGCCAACTTATTTCAGGCCTACACTGTATATATGTAAGAATATGGGTAGCTCGATTCTGTTCTCACATCTTGCAGGCATAATCGACCTGCGGCTTACGAAGCGATGAGTATCGCTATTCTTAAACCTGGAAATTGTAGTGATATATTTCAGAGTCACGGTCCAATTGCTCTTCTTAACAGAACACATAAGTAACTTAAGAAAATACCCTGCAACAAAACAACCTCAGTTATTTAAAAAATATACTACTTGAGTAAACGGGTTTCTGCCTACATATCAGCTCCAAAGACCTCGTACTCTCTCTGATTAAAGAAAAAATTTAAACTTACATCGCATTTTTAGCGAACATACGATACCGTCTATAGACAAGAATTCTTATCTTAACTGTTTGGAGTAACAATGTGGAAGAAAGGCACCAGGCAATTTGACGTCATTCTAAGAGGAAAAGCCATCTAACTATGGGAAACAAATGATTTGCAATTAGAAGACTCAGACATTTGTCTTCCCCTTAAGTATAAGTACCAGGACTGATGCTGTTCAGCTTATTTATTGCTGACTTTCCTAACCGAAACTCGTTCCAAATAATTCGAATACGCAGGTAACTGGATACTAGTCATATAGGGCATCTGTGGAGAGAAATGGAACACTTTTTATGCAGTGATAATCATCCCAGGACACTTGTTTCTTAAATCTAGTCTTCACTCTGGTCCAAGTAAAATCAACGAATTATACTTCGAACTCATCAATTAATATGGCCGTGAACTTGAAACCTATTGGGTTTGATAATACTTATTTTCTATACAACAAACATCCTAAATGCGTAGGGTCTTCTCTTGACAGAGCATTCTCATTCCGACACCATCCCAAGAATACTCAGCCATTATGGTGTCAGAAAATATTCTGAAAAATTGATGTGATACTACCTGTAACTTTACAAGTTTACAACTTACAATTTTCACCTCTTGGTTCCCTCTTCTGAGATGCAGGTTACAGCTTTTGGTTTGGGTAAACAGCAAACATAACGTATTGATCTACACACAACTTGTACAGTATGCGTAACACATTTGGCACAAATGACCCTGCTCCCATCTACTGGTTACCAGTTTTAAGCAGATTTGTATCACAGTTTTTACGAAAGGAAAATTGTATTTTCAGGCAGAGCAGTAAAATTGTTAACGACGATCACATTCCAATTCTTGCAAATATTACTGAAGTGACTACAATACGCTCCGCACTAGAAATCCATGAATCAACATACAAAGAAAACTAATATGTATTAACATTAATCTATTAACGACCTGGGAACAAATGTAGTCTTTTAATGGTAGATCAGAGCACCACAATATTCTCTGATTCTCATACAAATTGAAGGGACTTGAACTATCTTGAAAGATCTGGTTAATATGAAACAGGATCAGAACTAAACAATACCAGTGCGCCAACCTCCTCCATGACGTGATGCAACTTCGGGGTGACCAAAGCCAAACAGTTAAGCATATAATGAAACAGTGCCCTCTTGGAGAATATCGGGGACACCAGAGAAAATTTCTGTATCCAATTCCTGTAGGTACTGGATAAATAAATAATATAATTCTTAATACAGCAACATGAACAAAATCTGCTGAATAATGACTCAAAATGTAACTTCGATGTGTTTTGCTATACTTTAAACAAGTAATTTATTTCTAACTAAGTTATATACTTACATGGAAAAAGTATGAAACATTCCTATAACCTTGTAATAGTATCGATATTATCGTGCAACTTATTGTCTTCTGGTGTGTTTAAATTTGCTGACCACGCAAATTCTAAACGATCCAATGTCAGGAACTGTATAATTAGGTTTATTTGAATAAAGTAAACTCTAGTGCATATAATTAAAATGTTTTCAAGGAATATTTTTTTTTTCAATTTATTCAAGAATCTGAATATTTCAAATCTTCTAATGACAATAAATTAATATGTAGTGGCCAATTATTGTGTTTATTTACCGAATATATCCTTGTTGCAGTGAGTTTAAGAACAGAGGACTACACAACCTGGGAATTTAAGAAAGCCAGCTTTGGAGAACTCTTGTTACCATGTATCATATATATTAAAAATTACTTTAACTCTTCATTTGCCTTCTATTTTATGAACATGGCTCCAAAATAAATATTTTAAATCAATATACAGTTTACAACTAAACTTCATAATCGTCTGCTCGATCGCTCTGGAATGTGCAACTAAGTTTACACTAAGAGATTTTAGCATTCATCTATACATTTCCAATTCTTGTGATTGTCCTCCTATTGATTTTAAGAGTTTGTAAAAATATCATCACATAAATAAAAATTCTGAATTCATTTTTACTATTTTAAAAGGTGTAAATAAAATTATGAGAACGTCTACAATACGAATTGACAAGAAATGTCTTGTCAATTCGTATTGTACATGACAACGTATTGAAACAAAACTGCGAACAACATTCTCACCTATTGACGATAGAGATAAATACAGACAACTGCTCCACACTAAAACGTAATACTAAAACAAACATTGCCAGGCTCAATAGAGGCCCACATTTCTACAAAAATAAAGCCGAACCACAATTGCCAGAGGCCGAGCTTGTGGAAATTATCTGGAATACATTGTTACCAACAGTTGCTAATAAATTGATACCACTGCAGAATGACCCACTCGAGCAACTGACACACAACATAAAACAATTGATACCGGAATTTTAAGATGCAAACAAGCACAGGAATCCCACACCAAAGACTAAGAACACACCAAACTCCAACAGGAAATTACAATGTTGAGATCAGAACTACAAAAACTAACACATCCGGGCAAGGACACCACCCCAAAACCGTGAAATGATGGTAAAACATGTAACAAAACATTCCAACATACACACAGACACCCCACCCACAGAATCACGCCAATTTACATCAGAACAGAACATCACACACAATTTCACACGACACAATACAGGAATCACCATGGAAACCTGCGCTATAAAAACAATTGTCAGTACGCCAAACACAGTCAGGCAGGTCCCTTAAGGGAAAAACATGGACATTAAGAACGCCCTCAGGGAGATCAAAGCCGAAACAATTATGGACAAAGACATGCCTCCACCCCCTTTGGAAAAGGTCTATAGAAGTATTGCTCTTTTCAGCAAGCGGGTACCATATATGATGTATGCCGATATAGCAGAGTTCAACGCACAAAGCGAGAATTTTCACCAGGCAAGGCGACCCCAATTAAAAAGTATAAAAACATTTCATGCATTTAACATCAAGGAAACAAACACTTCCTGTATTCAGTTTCGCGGAACAAAAAACAGGTCAGAGAAACACAAGAATAAAGGCAGTTACATCTGCAAATCACCCCAGGTCAGTAAACAAAGCAGTGCGGCCGTGAAAGTTGAAATTAACGTACACATGGAAGCGATGGTTACCGCCGAGCGCGATGGCCCAGAGGAATGCAGAAGTCAGCGAAACAGCGACGTGAGTAGGGCGCAGGCGAACTTCATCAGCCCCCGCATACAGACAGCCATAACATGTGCTCTGTGTTTGTACACAGGTCACCAGGCGGCCGCTTGCCCGCTCTTTCCAAACCAACAAAACGAATACAATACCGACATTGCCGCGTGTTTCTGCAAATTTAAACTAATGTTCGCCAGTGGCCAAACCAAACTCCGGTTACTGAGCGCGGGAAACAATACTGCACTCACAACAACGCAAAAACAATACATCAACATGGAACCATGTGGCAATGCTGAAAAGTACAAGTGAAACCTCAGCCACAGGCTCCACTTACACCCAAGTTACAGACACGAGGCACCGGTACACAAGGACGAATGCCGTGCCAAATTCATCCAAACATCATTACCACATGTCCTTGTCAGTATACGCAGAAACACCTACAATGCGCTAATCGGTACCAGATGTTCCCTCTCATGCAAGGTGTCTACCTTAATTACCAAACAAAAGCACAACCCAGTGACCGAAGTATTTTCACTTGTGGGGGCAACACAAGACATTGATGTATCACAATATAAACTAACACAAACATTAATATTTCTGGACACATTTTTTAACAAGAATTCTTACTGATAGATAACCTAAAACTAGATATTATTTTAGGAGTTGACTTTATGAAAAAGTACGAAGTGGTGCCAGTACTTAATAAAAATATCATGTATATTTATGCTTCAAATAACAACAACATTTTGGAAGTTCCTATAAATACAAACACGATTGAATACGAAATGAGCAATTAAACTGAATAGAACATCAACAAGATTGAAAGTACCGAAACACATACACCCAGCATATCACCCGGTAATAGCAATAATAAGTTACCAGTGGAGCAATGAGAGGAATTACATAAGTTATTACAAGAATACAAATATAGGTTTGCGAGCTCCATTACGGAACTTACCGAAACTAAGGATTATAAAATAAAATTGGAACTCGCTACCGATAAACCAATACATACCAAACCTTATTGAATTAACTCAAAATTAAGAAAACAGGTCTTAACACAAATACAACAGATAATCCACTCACACAATATCAGGCCATCGGAATCTCCTTACGCAGTGCCGAGCCTAGTCATACAGAAACGCCAGGGCGGTATTAGGTTCTTAACATACTTCCGACTCCTTAATCAGCATTTTAAGAAAGTCCGATGTCCTATCCCGCGTACTGAGGACATAATCACAACACTACAAAATTCCAAATACTTCAGCTCAATAAACATGTTTAGCATGTTTTACGCCATACCAGTCTGCAAGGAGGACCATGAGAAACTTGCATTCTCAGTAGATAATATCGGCCTCTACGAATACACCCATGTGCAAATGGGATTAGCAACAAGCCCTAATTACTTTCAGAACTTGGTTGACATCATACTGGGACCCTTATGGTGGAACATGGCGGTCGCTTACATTGATGATATATTTTTAATTGGGTACACTTTACAAAGAACATCTACCAAACATTAAAAATGTAATGGAAAGACTATGTAAATTTAATGTAAATGTAAACACAAAGAAATGTTCTTTCGCTTAGGAAGAAATTAAAATACTTGGACACTACATCACGCCATCCGGTATACAAAGAGACCCAGAAAAATTTACACCATACAACACATGACACCACCCAAAAGATCAAACATTTACGAATATTTCTTGGGCTCACGTCTGCTTGCGCCGTTACAAGATTATGCTCACTTAGCAGAACCTTTTAACATAACTTACGAATGATAATGCACCGTTCAAATGGACATCACACAAACAGTAATCATTCGACAAATTAAAAGCAGCTATACTTAATTGCCTAGTTTAATGAAAACCGCTGAACCGTCTTAGCTTGTGATGAGTCACAAACTGCGATCAGCATGGTACTAATGCAGGAAATACCAGGATCTAAAGAACGCACCATCATTGCTTTCGCGCCATAAAAGTTATTCATTAATGAAAAACGCTGGTCAGCTACCGAGCGAGAACTTGTTGCAGTTAAGTACTTTGTGACGCACTTTAAACAATATTTATACGGCTGGAAATACATTATTTAAACGGACCATGCAAGTCTCCGCTATTTAAAAATCATGACCGAACATAATATCAGGATACAAAAAATTGCTATAGCGCTTACTGAGTAAGACATCGAGGTGAAAATATTCAAGGTTGAATTAAACATACTCGCAGACACTATGAGTAGATTACCCACGACAGGGAAAGCGGAAACCACTTAAATATCAGTAAATCACACAAATTACAATATTAAAATGGCATTACTGAATTGCACATCATTCTCCAAAGCTTTAGCCGAAGCCCTATTTCAAAATGTAGTCAAACATGAGGAAATCAAAACAACAATTGCCAAACACATCACTAACAATTGGCCTGATACAAAACCACTCATCAAAAACGAACTACACAGAACAGATAAGACACGCATGGCCAAAATGATCATAAACGAGGAGTACTTACCTTTACATGCTATCACCAAGATTATCACCAGCATATACCAAGTAAATGTAGAGATCTCCATGAACGCACATGAGAACCAAATAAAGACATCATGCTTCGACCCACGTCTACACTGCCAGATAGTAATAAAGGCCCAAAACAACACACTATACTACCTCCCTGAATATTTACACAAACAAGAATATATCAAAATTGAGGATGACTCACATTTATTTATAGCACACCTTATTCAAAACACCACATACCCCTTTCTGAACGAATATTCTAACGATCATTATATCAAGCAAATCAAAATTTCCCTCACCGATCCCGAAAAAGCAACCTTCAAATACCACGGTTTAGCGAGACGCTACACCATTGCTTGCAACATTGACTCTTGTTCCCCAGTATTACATACTGCAGTTGTAACTGCCCACCACGACGCACTTCTAGGCGGAGGCCACTTCGGGCAATTTAAAACATTAGAAAAAATAAAAACCGCATATTATTGGGATACAATTAACAAAAATATCAAAGAATACATTAAGAATTGTCCTGTCTGCCAGAAAATTAAACCCCCTAACCAGAAACCCATCGGTCAGATGATGCCCATGCCCCCCCCCTTTTTTACATTCCTGGGGTCTCAATGCCAAAGGGCCTTAGCATATGTCAGCTAAGGGCAATAAATATATATTAGTCATGATGGAGTTTTTCACTTGCTATGCCGTCGTCCAACCAGTCAAGTCAAATGAGGCCCTAACATGCGCCAATTTTGGAAAAGACGTAATTCTCCTATTCGGATGCCCCAAATCCATTTTGACACATAGTGGTACATCGTATAGTAACGAAATGATGAGGGAATTATTGAAAAAACTTCAAATAAAGAAACTTCAAACAAGCATATAACCCCACTTATAACGGGCTGACAGAGCAAATAAATAAAGTCCTTTCACAGTAGCTCTCATCATGTGGAATTTAAGACCCTACGCATTGGTATAAGTATGACCCATATGTCATATTTAATTACAATTCGACTGTCAACAGAAGCACTAAGTACAGTCCCATTTACCTATTACACGGGGTTGAGACAGTCCAACCTTCACACGTGTTAACATATGAGTTTTCCACACGGAGCAATAAACGGTGCGAGAAATTGAATCTAGAGTGCGAACAAGCTAGAATTAATTTAATAACATCACAGCGAAAACAGAAAGAACTCTTTGATTTGAAGTTCAGGAAAAACGACCTTAAAATAGGTCAATTCGTGTGGGTTAAGAACAACGCCAGACAAAAGGCTCTTACTTTTAAGTACCACGGTCCTTACCGCGTTCACAATATATCAGGCCCGTCTACTATTGCCATTGAAGTCAGCAAACCTGGTGGCCGAACTAAAATCGACACGATAAACACGAGAAATGTAAAAATTTCCAACGTTCGATGCTAATCTTAACCCTTATGTTAAAGGTATTATGCATCCACAATGGGACACGCAACTGCTAGCTCGGAGACACTTGTGCTGTTATTAACCCTAGGTGCAGCAGGGATGCAGCTGTATCAGACGCATGCTGACGTCTACTTTCAGGAGATGTCTCCACACCTCTACTACTAAGAGACATTGATGTTAATGTACAGCATTCCTCTCCAATAGCCCAGCACGCCTACCAACCTTGAGACGTGGTAGTACCACAGCGCCTGCGCCGTGAGGAACAGCACTGTCTGCGCGAATGCAGAGTAACTGCATAAATTTTTCAGTGACACAATCTTATCGCATTAAAAATGGAATAACCTTCCTTGGGGATGTTGCTAGGTGGTGCCGCGACATCCTCACATCCCGCCACCTTAAATCCCTTGTGTCAAATGACGAAATGCTAGCTGTACAATTCAATGAAGTGAAAAATAATGTCATGCTTTCAAATATGAATTTAAATCTCAACATTCATAGTATAGCAGATATAAAATCACAAGTAGAAGTTGAGATTAATTCCATGACGCATGCAATTAATTCCATGACTGATCAGGCAAATAAACAACAACAGGAGGTAGAAATCGCAAAAATCCAATGGCAGATGTTGACAAGCATCATTTTGCAGCTAATGAACAGCGTTATTAACGAAATTTTAATTGGTACGTTCATTCAACAGTGTCAAAACAATTATTTGCCATTGGAAGCTGTTTCGCGTAAAACTTTGAGATTAGATTTACAAAAGTTGCTATCAACACTTAATGAGTTTAATTTAGACTTAGTATTCCAATTCAAGAAGTTCTAAAATATTACACTACGACTATAACTAAATGTATGATATCTCCGACCCAAATATTGTTGAAAATTTAAGTTCAAGTTCAAAATGTTAATAAAATTGACAGTTCTTTCGTACGACAAAAGTACTATACTTATTCCAGAACGAACGAAACCTGCCACATTGAAATACCCAGTGATATAATAGCTATTGATAAACAGACACAGGAAACACGTCAGGTAATCAACACATCGGAACAGGTAAATGGTGTTTATGTTATTTTCAAATAAATAGCGTATAGTCCGCAGGTAAACTATCTGAAACAGTCTTTAATTCAAATAGTATTGACCAGTTGTACCAACATGGTAAATTCAAGTGTGTCACAGGTAAACAGTTATTTGTTAATGTCGTTCAACCCCAGCAATATGTGATCACGAATGCTCCCAGCATGTTGGTACTACGAAGCATAAATACGACTCTCAGTAAAGAATTGCCCAAAAAACAAGTTGGGACTATTGAAGTTCATGTTCCATGTGTCTGTGCCCTTACATCCGGACAGTTGATAATCGCTCAGGCGACACACATTTATGCTGTCAGAAGTCCAGCGCTAGCGATTTCACATGCAGTAATACCAATACACTGGTTGAAGGAAAAATGATTTTGAAGTTAAGAAAATCAAACTTGATGAAGGAATATCATTCTACTCAGTAAACGACAGTATCAGTGACAAGTGAAAAGTTTTGCATGCAGAGCTCTCGACACTGAAGTATATTCACAGTAATCCCGCTCCGATGCAAACACGCGTATTTTCTGTTGTCTCTCAATAACATTTCAACTACATAAGTATTGCGATCATTATAGGTCTTATTTTCTCTCTTGCATGGATGTACTATAAAGTGATCAATACAGTGATCTTGTTGAACAAGGCAATACAAACAGCGTAGTTGTATGCTGTAAATGGACTTACGTTTCGCAAACCTTCGGCGTACAGTTATTTTGTAACGGCACGCAGCCATTTTCCCGGCACAGATAGAGCACACGTTTGATTTTACAAGATATTACGGCGCAGTAAATAGTTACGTGGTAGCACACTATCTTAATAAGCGGTAATTAGATGGCAGGTATATTGACCATATTAAAATGATTACTTGCTACAGATAACATATGGAATATCACCCGTAAATCAGGCAGCCTCAGGCTTGATATTAGCACTTAGCATCAAAGGTTGGCGCACATGATTTTTGCAAGAGGCGAAACTGGCAGCAGCGACGGATAGAAGGTGCATACAAGTCAGATTTCGCAAGCCGCGATGTGTGCAAGTTGTTCCACAGAGGGCAGTAGTCTACTGCAACAGCATATTCAGTTCATTCTTTCAGGTCTAGAGAGCATTCTTAGGCGGAAATACTTCATGCGGCGAGAATACCATTACGTTTATTTACTTCATTAACGAAGGTGATCCCTTGTATTTTCTGAGCTGTACTTCACACTAATTTTAATGAATTAATTAGAATTTCACAATGCGCTCAGAGAATCCAGATTTAAGTACAATATTTTTCATACAATTTTATTAATTATACTGTCATAAATGTTACTCATTATGAATATTTAAATATAGCTGTAACACAGCACATATATTGTCCAGTAGATAATTTTGAGTGATTGAGATCATAGTGGTACTATTGCGGAACGTTGACCGAAAATTCGGTGCACCAGAAACCCAAAATCCCATACCTCTGTGGTTGGCGGCAGAATAACTTTTCCTTTTTTTCATTTTGGGGGTTAATTATCGGTGCCTAACACCCCCCCCCCCCCCATTTTCATTCATCAAGCACTCCATAGTCAACAGCAAACAATAGTCTCCTTAGCAGTTTATTAAGAAGATCGTGCTGGCACAAGACAAAACAAACAACTATAACAAACGTTTTGTACAAAATGTTTCGCTGTCTACATAGACTTATGTATATTTGAATTGTGTATATAACTTGAACAATATATGTAATGATATTTATGTAACATATTAACAAAAGGTAAACTATCATTAAATAAAAAAGTAACGTGTTCTTAAATCTTAAAATGTACATACACAACAATTTTAGTTCGTACGTGGAAGATCCACACAAGCGTAAAACGCTTACAGGTTAACTGTAACTAATGTATACATCAAACATATATACCGTACTATTATAGGGTTATTATTCATAACGATGATATAGGTCCAATACGCTAAGTTGTTCCTTATAATCAAGCGTTTATAATGTGTACCTAAATGGTAAAATTTGTAATTTTCACTTGTATCCAACTTAGAATTCCTTATCACAAAGACGCAAGGCCGTCCCAACATATATTTTGTTTCTCATATATAAATATGATTTAAAGCCTAACTACATGCAACGCTATCCCTAACCTCACGTAACTGACAACGCCCTGGGGACAGAATCAAGCAAGCACATGAGCAGTTCGAATTTACAACAAAACCCTTGATTCTGATAAAAGAAACTACTATATTGGGAGAGTACAATAAAATATTTAATATATATTTTTTTTTGTTTTGCCTCTAACACAAATAAATTCGCACATTTTGTAAAATCAAGAAGGCTAATATATTTCAGTGCACATAATATTGCGATGAACAACTTTAACTATGACAGAGCTTGTATAGTTGGACAAGAAACAAAAGATCGTTCTCCGTTTTCCTTCTGCGCAGCGGTGACCTTCCCCTACCTCTCACGGCGGGAGGGGTGGAAACCCGTCTTCTCGGCATTCCAGCCCGTATTACCCGAGAAAACTGGAACTCACGAATTTAATTTCATTACGTGCTTATCATCAGATTTTGAAACATGTTATTTTTTTCTAATGTACCCAGCATATCTAAAATGGTATTTCTTTTTCTTATAATGATAAAAATGAACAAGTGATGTTAAGGTTAATGTCTTGGTCCGCTGTTTGTACTACAAATCGGCATATAAACGTATTTCAGGCGAGCATAAAAATCTATAAGCACGTTCAAGTTTATGTAATTAACCAGTGATTTGTTCGAGCCCAGTGTATGGAAAGCTAACAAAAACACAAGCAAAAGTGTCGAGATGGTACTCAAGGGCTTATGAACCCACTAAAATAGCAAAACCGCGAGGTAAAATAAATATTTGTAAATAAACAGATTCATATAAATTGGCCACAACAAATAATACACAATTATGAACATACTTTGTAAAACTTGGAACATTTTCCTCACCGTGTAAAACTTGTGCACTTTTCTCTATACAGCACTGTATGGAAAATCATCTACTTCAATTAATTCCTTGTGCCGTTTTCTTACATTTAGATATTGAAAAGTCAGAATGGTTTTCCGGATTACCCTCTGCCGAATTCGTTTGACTGTTGATCCAGAATTTCCCGTTGCCACGCTTCTTGCTTCAATGATGTACGTAAATTTAAATTACATTTTTTGTTCTTTTAATTACTCTGCAGCATTGTATATGATCTTGCGTGCTTGTCCCTGCAATAAGGACGTAGAAAGCGCATTTATATAATAAAGGTAGGTCTTTGAGAGATGTTTATTTTTACCACAGCAACTCGGTTTCTATGCCCACGACCATTAGAAAGAGAAGGCGTTAATGGCCAAGAGTTGATTTCACGTGTATTAAATTTATTTTTTAGGGAACTATATAATGTTATTGACTAGGAAATATTAACGCTATACGACTCTTTATTTACATAAAACCTATATATGCTGACTGGCGTAAGTTAAACGTTATGGCCTCTACGTGTATGTCCCTGAACTAGCGCGCAATGGTTCCGCCGTGATCGTAGAACTTCAGAAATCTAAGCTGTGACCCTGTAATTTCATTGGACGCCCCTCTGCAGCAAAGTTCAATGCATGCCTCTATCGTAGCTTCCCATGTGTCCGGTTCGCATATCGTGAGATACAGCTGCCTGAATAAGCAGTTTTTGCTATTTTGGAGAGTATGAAAATAATCTTTCGAATGTGTGTGATGTCTTGATTGTGTTATTCCGTCACCGTTTGGAATGTACTTTCTTTTTGTATGTATACTTACCGGGGGCACGTTTAATAGCTTAATAATAATACACATGTTCCAAACACGCTACAAAGGATTTCAAGCACCATGTATATGACCGCCTTAAAAACACATTGTTATTGAGTTACAATTTATAAAGTTGTTCTGCAAAAGATGTAGTGCAAACACATTTAATTTAGTTAAACACTTTTAATCGGATTGTTATTTTTCAGTGAACCTAGAAATTTAAAGACGTTTCATATATTGCCAAATAAAATTTAAAGGGCGTTACTCTTAATTAAAAATAATGAACCATTGTTGCACGGTACCACAATTGTTGTGATCGTGTTGATATACAAGAAAATGTTTTTAACTTTCCATTGTATACTCATGCCTCCAATTTCTTGTGATGATTGTGACACCCCGCATGCATACCTTAAAATATATCCGACAGTGAAGTAAAAAAATAAACTGAACGGAACTGTTATTTTACTAGACGGTCCAAAAGTTACAATAAATAAGGAATTTTTGTATAATTATGATTCGGGGGTCCAAGGCGTTCATCGTAATATTCCAGTGGGAATTCTTACAAACCCATTGGGGGTTCGGAACAGCACGTCCCCCAAGGCCTGTATACCCATGCCCCGCAGTGCTGTACCAGTCTTAATACACGACATAGATGCCATGGAGGTTAGTAGTACCGTGTAACTCGGGCCGCACAACAACCATGCCAGACTGTGATCCCGTAGGGCAACGAGATGCTGAGCGACTAATCCGCTCCACTACCACAAGCGCTCTTCACGTGACTGTCCGCTGACACTGGGCTCTGCGTATGTTGTTTTGTCTCTTGTCCCTTTACAGTAGCGCGGTACTTTCTTAATAATGCAAGTAACAGAATGGCGTGTTCTTGACATTCGCCATTGCGTTGCAGATGTCTGCCATGGATAAACCGGTTTGAACACGAAAAAATAATTAAGTAAGTACATGGGTAACTAACCCATGGACGAGAGAGTAAATATATTTATACGACACCGGAAAATTCCAAAAGGGGGGGAAAAAAAAAAAAAAAAAAAAAAAAAACAGAACCGCAACTAATTACGGAAATTATGTGTATAAGTATATACACAACCAACAGATAACACATAGAAAACAACACCGGCTAAACCCCTGCTTGAAAAAATTAGGACAACACTGGCTATATAGGTAGGGACAAAATGGGACAACACAACAAAGAAAACGCACCCAAACACAGCAGTTTTACAAGACACGACAGAATGCAAGCCATGTTTGCTGTAGTCAAGAAAATATCTGCATAAAGCTAGAAAATTCCATGAAGGAATAGAGTCAAATAAAACAGGACAGCAAGCTAAACGCGTAAATTAATATACTGTACATGATGGGGCTCAATTCGACCGACAAACTTCGTGAGGTGATTGCTTATGCAAAATCGAGTGGCAAATATATGTCACTTTGTACCTTAACTAAATATTAAGGGCGAAATAAGTACCCGAAAATGGAGATTTTGGAATGTATTTTTTGCGAAATATCGGAAACGAGGTGGGATGAAGTACAATTCGTGGAACATTGTTTTATGTTATCGGGATCTTCAACATAAGAGCAAATTCACAATGATAACACTCCCCGTTACAAAAATAGCAGGGGTGGCCATATTCTTACAGCCAGGAACTTCGTTACCGTCGGGAATAATGGACGTTTGATGTTGGTTTATTGAGAAGTATGATCTACGAAACAAAAATGGCCCACTTGTTACAACTGCCTAGGACCCACCTTTTTCATTTATAACACACACAAAGATTCTGCTAGATTCCGCTGCAGCGATACAACGCCTAGTATATAGGCAGTACTACATGTGTGTATGGCCACAGCACAACCGATGGGGGCGGACAAGGTTAACACTTACTGTAAACAATGTGTATCATCCATTAATAAGCATACGCAACTGTTCGATTGTGGCGACAGTCGGTGTGTGGTTCCATACAAGACGTAAAGTATTTGGTATTGCCTACGCACCAGGAACTGTATCGCTGCTGCTGTGTACTGAGCGGGCTTTTGAATGTTGAAACATTTGGTGCAGCAGTGTAGAGCAATGCCATTAAAACGCATCACATTTAAGTATTATTGTAGAAACATGTATCACAAACACTTTTATAGGAAACACTTTTAAAGTTCGACACACAGTTCACATCGCCGCACCAACGATTGTCGAACACTTTTGAAAACAACCTCATTATCCCGAATAATTCTATTAGCTACAACGATGCGGGAGACGAGGTACTCTTCGGATTCCACTGCGGTTTCATACACCAGGCTGCGCATGTAATCACAGAAGAAATAGTCCAATGGATTCATATCTGCGAATCTTGGAGGCCAGGGTACATGACTCCGATTGCCTATCCATCGTCCAGGTAACACGAGATTCAGGTGATCGCGCGCATGTCGCGAACTGTAGGCTGGGGCGCCGTCGTGCTGGAACCACATGGCCACTCCTGTTTGTAACGGGACCTCTTCGAGTAATGTCGGCAGAGCTTCCTGCAGAAATCCAGCGTACACATTGCCGGTGAGACGATGTGGTAACGGGTAGACGCCAACCAACATGTTATGTTTCAAGTCCGTCCAGACGTTGACACTGAATCGCTGTTGATCCCTGTGGACGAATGGTGTGTGAGGAATGACATCCGCCCACTCGTGTGGATATTTCAACAATTCTGTACGCCATCATGTTGAATGGAAGGCTCGTCAGTGAAGAGAATGCATCTGTCAAAGTCAGGGTTTGTTCTGCGTTGTTCCAGAAACCATGCTGCAAACTCCACGCGTCGAGGTATGCACACGTTGCATATGGAACGGATGCAGTAATTGCTCATGAAGCACTCGGCCAATGGTGCGGCGGCTTCTGTTGTGTACTCTTGCGATAGTACGCATACTCACACGTGGGTTATTCTCAACCTGCCTCAACACATCCTCTTCAAACAGAGCTGTCCTTCCTGTCCGTCTTCGCCCTGCATTCGGTCGTGTCACCTCCATACTTCCACTTTATCTCAAACGTCGCTCCACAAATGCAAATGTCTGTGCGGAAATCGATCCCTGTACATTCTTTGCGCTTTTCGTCCATTTCCCTCTGCCGCACCGTAGACGAGTAGCAAGTCTATCAGTTCCGGCCACAAAAAGCGTTCCATTTTGTACTACCTTGACTAACAGGAATGTTAATTATACGTTATGGAGTGCTGAGATATTTTTTTCACAATTCGTCTCGGGGTTTAATGGGCCGCATTCGCTATAGCGCCTTTGGTGCTGCGATAATAGTCGTGCCAGGCGGGGAATTGAACACGTCAAACCGTATACAGCTGCCTAGTGTGGTATTAGTGCCAGACATGTAGACTGCTTGCACAGCCTGTACACGCATGTTTTATACTACATTCTGTACCTGTCACCTAGTTATATGTTTGCTCACAAACGAATGGCCTGACAGTGTTGCATTACGGTAACGTCACTTTCAACTGTCGACATGTCGTTTGTCAGAAGTAACACTTATTTACATGCTAATAATACAGTACGACTACCTGTACGTGTATAGTGTGTGCGTTTAATGTCTCGTGGCAAGCGAGGATATTAGACACAGGAATATATAACTAGGCGCTGGAAGGGAACTGAAGAAGAATTCGGCCATGGCCTTTAATAAGGAACCATCCCAGAGTTTGGCGGTTTTCATAAGATATATGCTTGTCTCACCACTGGTCACCAAGATTTTTCACTTCAGCAACTGGATTTATAATTATTTTTATCAACTAAGCTATATCGTTTCCTATTTTATCACGCATCTGCAGAAAAAATATTTCGCCATACAATTTTTATACACGATAAATAACGTATCTTTATATTCACAGACTTAGACATTTCATTGAGGATACAATGTAACAAACAACATTATTTGAAATTAACTTCATGAAGTTTTACTTAAAACTGAGAGAAATGGATTAAAAATTATGTTATAATTGCGAAATAATAGAACTGAATAGCATTGCTTTTATATATACAACCACTTAATTACTAACCGTTTTCCAAACAACAACACACACAAAAAGGTAAATGTAAAAATGGTTCCGTAAATGAAGAACATTTTATTATGATATATCCAAGATAAGCTAAATGTATCACTGCTGGTTTCTTGTGGTTTATTCCGACCACTCTATCATTGAACTAACATAATAAATTAATTTTGTAATAAATACTCATAAGTTAATGAAAAGTTATTTCTTTGTTTGAATGAAAAAGTAAGATTTAACAACGAACAAAAAATAAAATAAAGAACTTCATCTTTAAAAACGTTTGTACGCCAAGTTTACATAATCTTTTCATGAATATAATTTCCATTTTTTTTTTAAAATTTAAATAACAAAACTGCAATATATGTGGTGCACACATGTAAAGCGATCTGTGCGGTGGTTTAGAATTATTATATGAGCGATATCTAAATTTAATATTGTTTCGCACCTATTTCCGAAGTAATCTTCATTGTCTTGCTCAATCTTTGAACCATTGTTGTTTCTACTTAATGCGATACACAGCATATATTTTCTGATAAATATCGGCTCTTAAATTAACCAAAACTGTGTATTAATTCTTCATGCTTGTAACGCCGGTCTCAGCACTCTTAGGTCTATGAATTTTACACAAATTAAATGTGAGATACTTACATAGAAGTTTTGGCAACTAATAATTTAAATTTCATATTTGACAATGACTTAACTTTGAGAAATTTTAATATTTATCTCATCAATGATTTTTGAGATAAGTGGTGGTGAAGTTTTAAAGAATGAAGTAATAAGTTACGGAATTATCACTAACAAATATTAAGATCAAATTTTAGTTATATATTTCTTTTTGCATTAACCCAACTGCTGAGAATGGAAGTCACGCAAAATGTTTCCATTGAATATTTTAATCAGTCATTTGTATTTAGAAAGTAGAAATACTGATCTATATATCACCATCCATTATCTCATAAAAACGAATATTTATGTTTTCATGACGATTTAATATTATTTATTGCACAAACGATGCCTATTTATGTGCATATTTTAAAACAGAAAGTACATAAATCACTTTCTCTTTTTAAAAAAAATATTAATGCGAAGCAATAGTATCATAAAATTATCTGTGGCGTAATTTATCCAATTTATTAAACATTAAAAAGGTTTAAACAAAATTGTCTTTTATTTTTTTTTGCAAAAAAAAACATTTAACAACGTAACAATTCGTACTTCGAAAACCACTTATTTAATTTACAAACAAAATATTAAATTAATTTCTGGTATTATATTTCCTTTGTACTTACTTTTAAGAGACGTAAATCTTCTTTACTGACCAAATGTAGTGCCCCACAGTTTTATAAAAAGTAGTCAAGGCCTAGGAGATTGTGCCAGAATCTCGATCTGCCATCTGTTCATATGGAAAACCTATGATTGGGTTGGATTATGTAAATAACATACACCTGTATAGGCCAATGTATTTTTCGTTGTAAGAGATTTACGAGTTACAGTTATGGTAGGAAGATTATAGCTTAAGGAACAGATTTTATTTCAGCACTTGTGAATTTCATTAAGTATCACATGTGACTTAAAATAGGCTAAGTGTGTGTCACGTCATTATAAACAATAAGGCATATATATGCAGATGTTGAGCATTGGGTTCAATAATATATATTATTTAATTAATGAGGTATGTTAATTCCGTTTAGTTACCTTTAATATTCATAACAAATACGTAATAAACCTAAACCAGCTCTAATAAAATTCTACATATCATTAATTTTCCACAAAATATATTAACACATATGAGAAGCACGTAATAATCGCTTTCTAAAATTTACATCTAAAACAGTTTGATGTGATATAGGAAAAATATAGTTTAATATTTAAACATAAAGCGTCAATTTTTTTTAAATTTCTGACTTAAGGTCACAGTAGTAGGGTAAAGCCGACTTTGGCGCAGGTATCTTGCATCAGGATTTAGAATTCGCCAGCTACCTCGGTTTACGTGGCTGCCTTGTACCGCCATGTTGTTATGGCACCCGACCACCACAGTGGATCTTGGTGACCTTAAACTTGATTTTGAACCCAAATAAAAAATTATCTATAAAAATTTCTAAAAATCGGAAAACATATAATGTTACCCTAACCTATCTCTCGCTCACCCCAACAAACCTCAAATCAACCTGGTTCTCTTCCTCTACAAACCAGGATATTTCGGGATCCTGCGACCGTATTCGCTAACAATCCCCTCGGAAAAAATTATCACCTTTCCTTTGCGTTCAAATTAAATTTATATTTATTCTTCTTTTTTTATACCACTTATATAATTTCTTGCAATTCCTGCTGTAGTATTCTTTTTTTAAACAAACATACAATTTTTGTTTGCTTTTTCTTATAGCCATACGAAATATTAAGGCACAATTACATCATTTATAACACAGACAAAATATTAAATCAACTATGCAGCAACCTAAATTCCGTATAAATTCTATGTGTGTTGCTGAATAAGTCAATTAAACTGTATAATTATAAAAAGTGCATATTTATGAAATATTTAAAGCAGGGTATGTATGTTGGACTATTTTCGTATTTATAAACTTTAAATTTTATTTGCTCCTTCTCTTAAAGCACTATAATATAATTGGTCGATAAAAACATGTATATGGCTAAGAAACTCTATATATCACACTGCAAAATATAATGCTTCCAAATAAATTAGGACATATGTTCACAAATTGGCAGGCTGTCGTGATCTAAGGAAGAGGAATGAGGAAGTTAGACTTAAGGTTTGCTTGTTCCTGGGTACGGCAGACTATGGATGTGGGCGACAGATCAGAGAGAGAGAGAGGGAGAGCAAGCGAGAGAGAGCAAGAGAACCCCACAGGGAGTGAAACGTTGGCCGTCTAGAGTTCCCCTCTTTGCAATAATTATGATGATGAATTTGCTGGAATAATCCCATTTAACCTGCCTACTGAGGGTGCTGGCCCTCACTAATATAGAGGGAGTTGGCTCAATGGGACATCTCACACTCTCGAAACACAGTAATTCGGTATTATGTCATATATGGAGCATTGATATGGGACATGATTGGGTTGGGTTGAGGTGTCTTGAGCACCCCTTTCTTGGAGCTGTATTTTGGACTGGATTAAATGCAGTGAGTCTGGGGACATATCACATTGTTATATATTCAGTAGCAATAGATACATATAATATATAAATGTGAGAATTTTGGAGTAGATATCTCGACCAGAGGGTGGTTAGTTTCCTGGCTCACGTCTTGAAAGTGAGACTGATGTGGAGGGAGAAGGGAAGAAGCCAGTGTCTCGCTACTATCACAATGTAGCTGCTGGTGAGGGGTCTCTATATTCGTAAGGTGAGTTTAGCCTCGATAAACTACTTCTTTCACCTTTTCCAAGTGTTGTGGTCGGTCTGAAGCTCTCCCTCGTGACAACTGCACTTGTGCCCATTACGTTGCTGTTTAAAACAATACGAATGTTTTCTTGAAATTTTACAATTTATAAAAAGGCATGACCAATTGTGGTTGGCTTTAGGAGTAAGTAGAGGGGCACGTCACTGCAAACAGAAGGGTCATTGTTACGTGTCTATGACTGTGCAAAGAGGATATGGCAACAGATGAGTAAATATTAGTTGCTCACCTTTTTTCCCTTGAAATGGCTGTCCCTGCCTCACCTATCTCTCACATGTCTAACGTTGCTGTCATTAGTCACAACGCGATAGCAACAAGGAAAATCACTAGACGAGTGGCCAGTTACAAGTAAAATGTTACGTAGTTGTGATCCTCAGAGCTCTTCAAATCAATCAAATACAACAACATCTAACAACGGATAGATAAGGCTTAAGTGGTTCTTTTTAGAATAGGCATGGAAATATGCATAATTATTTTTAGAATGGCCTCAAAACATAATTAAAGGAAAATATTTTTGACATTTTTGTAGTATAATGTAGGTACTTCAAACTATTTTAAATGTTGAAATTATACGAGGAAGAATCATTCGGTAACATTGACCTAATCAGCACGTAAAATATTCTGGGATAATTTTATGTATAAATCTACAGTATTGTTATACAATTAAATGTTCTACCACTCATATTACCTGTGAAATTATTTCGCGACCAAGAATACTTCAGAGCCATTTTGATGAATGTTTTATATTATAGATTATTTTTATAATTTTGTGAGAAAGTAAACAATAGGTAATGTTTACAAAGGATTGTGTAATTATAATGCGAAACTATATTGTGTTGAAATTTAGGTTTTACTGTCAGCACGGCTGCTAAGTGATATTCCCGCAACAAAATGTTGTAATATCGAAACCCAGACAAGGCTGAATGTTACACTTGTTATGACTTAGGAGTTACTAAATATCAATGTAACCAAAAAATAAATCTAGAGTACACACACTTCAATATAGGAGACATTTCAATCAAAAATTAATTTTACAAAGTGGTTAGTGTCACTGCCCAAATTATGGTGGCCGTGTGTTCGATTCTTGGCTCCGGCAATCAGGATTATCTGGTAGCCAGATACACGCACTTGAATAGTCTCTTGTTAATTCGCATAATATCAATCATAGTGGTAAAGTAATATTTATTTCTGCAAACTACAGTTAATGTATAAATCAATAATGCATATAATGTTAACTGAATATGTAAGTACGGTAACTGTATACACTGAAAGTCAAATCGCTCTTCCAAGAACTTAGCAAAACAAACAATAACGGACAATATTCCTGCTCTAAATGCTGTAGAATACTTCAAGCAATTATTATTATTTTTTTTACTGAAAGTTGATTATTTCATTTCTTCGCTGATATCTAGGTTTACACGTACTTTGTTGGCACCTTGCCTCTTTAAAGCCTTATACCTGCGTATCGTGAAATGTATAGCGATTTTACTAACGCTTCTACTGAGTATGGACCTTGTTAGTTCGCACCTCACTGTGTTTAATATCAGAATTGAAGCTTTAGCAAAATTAAAGTGGAATAAAAAACCGAGACAGCGTGCGATGCTTTAAAAGAGTGCGACAATTCGTTTTTTTCCAAACATCGCAATTCTAATTTAGATATTCGGAACAATTCCAGTGACTACTAGTACTGCAGGAAGGAGCTCCTCTAGTTTACGGCGACTTTAGATGTACTTAAAGAGCACAACAGGACAGGTTCGACTGAATGGATAAGCACTTGGCAACATTCACAAAGAATGCTCTGATATATTTAGAACATTAAGAAAAAATTTTTTTATAAAGAACTGGAATGAGAACAATGTTTCTTGAAAATATCGCTGCTTAAAATATTTATCTCCTTAAGCAATATTTTATTGTGATTCAATATAGATGTGTTTCTGCATTCATTTTGTATTAATGAATAGGAAGCAATTTGTGTGTATATATATTTTTAGATATAAAAATTAAAAAAAAAGTGATCAACGAGAATTAGAAATTTAGATTTCAAATGTATGAGTTTCTTAGTTCGTGTATTTTCACAATTAAGTATTGTATCAATTCAGAGAGCAGTAAGTTCTTCCAAGTACTTAATAAATGAAACCCCCAAATGGAAACGAATTGTTTCTTACTACTATTTAATTGCAGTTATTCTTATTACGGTCATCATATAATAAACTTAACTACGAACAATAAACCCACTGTGAAATAATTGGCCAGAGTAAGATAAAATGATTCACCTCCACACTCTCGAATGTTGCCTCCCACCCCCGGTTGACAGATCCGCTACTGAGTAAGACAGATTCCTGTGCTCCCTCAGACTGTCACACCATACACACAACCTCTTCACAACTACAGTGCACCCCAGCATCAGTGCAGTGCAGTGTATTGTAGAGTTCATATGTGCCAGTGTTAGGTAGGGCAGTGCTCATAGTATCTTGCATACCTCTCCCAATGATTAGGACCCATACGACGCGTGGGGCGCCGACAATTATCACAGAGTGTATTCCAACAATAGTTTTCTCAACAAATGACCAGGTAATGATTTAATTAAAACAGGTAATTAAATTAATTAACTATCAGACATGCAACAGGTACGATGGGACAGACCTTGCAATAGGTACAGTTTTTATTGTAATTTTTCTTAAATTGATGAAAACTTCAATATCCAAACGTATTTTCAATAATTATATTATTATTATTTTTGCGATTTGTGTCGGTGTGTTGAAATATTTTCTGTTTTAAGTCATTAATTTCTACGTTTTCTTTAATTCATTTATTAATCAAATTTATATTATTTTATAGCAAATTACATATGAGGCAATCTAGACTGCTATACAATGTCTGAGAGGGGCGGAGGGCGTGGCCGCTTTCCTATAGGCGTCCACACGTCGCCCGCAAGTTAGTCACATCGCAGCTCGTACAGAGCTCGGCTCGTATAGAGGTCGGCTCGTACAGAGCTCGGCTCAACGCATCGTCACTGCTGGCACACTCAATATTTTGTTACCAGCAATCTACACATGCCATGGTTATCATTTCTAGAACCTTTGTTTACTGGGCCGGGGGACGGCGCACAGTGGACCGGATCGAATAATCATGGGACAAAAAACCAAAAAATCAAATTTCATTTATTCTAGTTCAAATTGATCAGAGGTTGTTCTACATGTAGTTCACATGCTTCCAATTTTTTTTTTTCAACTTTTAAAGTCATGTAAGTTCAGGAGAAAATTTAAAACTTCAGAGTTTTGAAGAACTTCAGAGAATCCCCAATTCTGTGCTTCATATTGACCTCTTGATGGAATAATCTACAGTTGCAATTCGCCTAAAGTTAAGTCGAATATTTTTTTTATTAAACTACATTGACATTTCTAACAAAGGGTTAAAAAAAAATTAGTTTTCTTGGAATTACCTATTTTGTTACAGCCTTTGAAATATCGCTGTTTACCAGTTTTGTAAACATATATGTGTGATTTAAAAATCATTGCCACGCATTGCCACGAAGTTATTTGCTGTACAGTATAGAGGCAACATAGGTGCGAAAATGTCCGCAGGATTTTGCTGCACCTTCTTGCCCCTTATGTAGAAAAATGACTTTAAATGTGGAAACTCGTGTCACGAGAACATGTAGGGATGTAGGTACCCGCAGTGGCTCTGCGGAAACTTCCCTTCCCCCACTTAAAAGATCTGCAGATACACATTTTATTTTTGTTCTTAAGCGTGTCAAACGATATACAGTTTGGCTGCAACACGTTTACAGTAGAGAATTTTTCGCTTGTGTTCTGAACAGTAAATCATCGTATTTGTTTGGAATTTCCTTTTTTTAAATGTGAGTATATTTTTAATACAACAATGACAGAGAGAGCTTAAAAATATGTATTGAGAATTGTTACTTCTCACATACATCCCAACATGCACACATACGCACACTCACACACACTTAGCTCAAGTGCGAGAGATAGTAGACATTTTCCACCCCTATTATTTTTAATATCTGTTAATTTTTATACTCACCAGTTTGCTCATTTTTTCGTTGCTACGAAGACGTGCGATAAAAAAAAATGCGAATATGTATTTTTCCTGCAACTTCCCCCCTTAACCGCCACCCCTTCGATTAGTTCTGGATATGCCAGAATATTTTAAATATATGATGAAATGTATTGTCCCGGTTTGAATATTTCAGGTAATAACTATGCCAACAAGAAGAGAAATAGGGGAGTGTATTTTTATAATGAAAACATTAGAAGACTTCTTATCTCGAGTGACCAAGGAGAGTAATTAAACTGAAAAAGAAATCTAAGTTACGTTAGAGACTTTTATTTCTAATTTTTAAGTAGCTGGAAGAAGTCCAAACGAATGCACTCCAGGTTCGAAAAAAAATGTTTCTTCGTGGCTGAAGAGTGAGGTTGGTTTAGAAACAGCGAGAACCTCAAGTGCAATAGGTGTAAACAAAATTCCTTCCTGTATAAATCTATGAGGTCGTCCGAGAAAAGTTATGGCTAGGCAGGCGAACGAACGAAGACATCGTATCTACTCCAGAAGTGGCAAGAATTTGTTCTAGCCGTTGGAGAAGAAAAGTCAATAGAGCAGGAGTAGCAAATGTGAAGTTGTTTAGCGGCAGCAGCCCAGGATCTTAAAAAATAATGTACAAAATGTTGAAGGTGTTAGAAAACATTTGCGTTCCGTGCACCACACAAGAAGCCGTTTCATTGCTCGTAGAAGCGAAACTATCAAGACACTCGTACTACTTACCTGGACTTTCGGCGAAGAAACTACATGGAGACATCTGCCCAAGTTATCGTAAATTAACTGAGGCAAAAGGCTGACATACCTGGCAAATATTTAGTATTCAGAAGTTTCTTATGAAGTTCTTGTACAAGACTTTACTGGACCATACTTGCAAGAGAATACTGGAAACAATGGAAGCATTCCTTGAAGACAAGTTCACTCTGATAGACAAGTGGGAATTCGATGGGTCATGTAGCCATTCCCAGTATAAAAATGAATGGGAAGACAGTGATATGACTAGTGAGGTAAGTGTTTTTGTAACATCTCTTGCACGCTTGGCATTACAAGGACAACATGTAGAAATTTTTTGGAGCAATCCACTTCCTAGCTCTACACGTTTCTGTAGACCTTTAAGATTACAGTTTATGAGGAAAACTGAAGACGACATTCAAGAAGAAAAAAATACATCCAAAACCAAATTAATAAACATCGACCTTTCAGTACAGAGACGATGGGAATAAATTACTCTCTACACTCTCTACAGGAAAATCCTGTACACACTGACAAATACCAGATCTCTTCAATGTCCCATTTGTAAGAAGACAGCCAGGGGTATTTCATCCTAGTCAACTCAAAACCCAGCTGATCTTTGTTCTCTGAAGTTTGGTCTTATTGTCCTGCATGCATACATAAGGTTCTTGGAATGTATACTGGCTATTTCATACAGATTAGGTATGTGTTACACTTTATTTTTGCTTGGAAATAATATTTTAATTACAGAAATTTTATTTCTAAAGTCTTAAACTTATTTCTTTGTTACAGAAAAGAAAACCAAATCACATGGAGACAAGAAAAAACACAGTGTAATAGATCAGAAAGAAATCGTTTCGCAAATTATAAAAAAAATTAATGGGCCTAAACCCAGATTGTCCAAAGCAAGGCTTTGGCCCAAGTACGGATGAGAACATAGTAATTCGGGTTTTTTCTACCCAAAAACACCAGCGAAAGCACTTGGATTAGAAATAATGTTACTAGAAATGTTTTCGGTAATTTTGTTTGTTATCTCCAGTGGGCAGGCTGCCAATGTTGATATATTTAATGCATAATGCGAAAACACGGTGGCATACTAAAAGAAACTATATGGATAGTACGAGTTTACTCAAACTGATCACAAAATTTTACAGCACAGTGGACTTATTATCTGCAACGCAGTTTTGCCCATAAAAGATTTATCAGAGGAGGCTCAGGAGGCTAGAAATAAAGATGTCAGAAGCTGTCGTCATTTTTTCTGCCGAAAAACCAGCAGGATGTTAAATGTACAAGATTTGTTTTGGCGATTTATTTTGTAATAAGACCCTCTAATATCGTCAGTTAGAAGTTTTCCGAAAAGGCCAATGAGGAAACGTGCCTAAGAAGTGAAAGATTACATTAAAATTTTAATAGAAGACTTTGACCGCCGCGAGGCGGAAAATGACAATGAAGTAGGCAGTGATACTACAGATGACTCCGAATTTTAGACTGTACAAATAAGCCCTTGTTTTAAGTACAGTTTCATAAATATGTAACTTGTGTAACTATTTATTTTAGTATGTATTAAGTAAGTAATTTTACAAACCGTAACTGGAATTTATTCAATTTGGTTATGAATAATATACACTTACATACAGCTAAATAGATGTCTTATAAGAGTGCTTTTTTTTTAATTTCTAATGTTTACATTATATAGAATAAGTAAAAAAAAATCTGTGTAAAGCTTTGCTCAGTTTTGAACACGTTTATTAATTTTAATATTTGCAAGAATAAATATACTCATAATTACAAAAAAAAAAAATGAGTGAAAAAATTTAAAATAAAATACATTTTATAGAGGCTGACCCCAATGATGATTTGTAAATGCTGTTCATATTGAATCTAAAATAATGTTTTGTATGTGTAATACATCTGATACCTTATTAATTTTCAAACTACGGTATATTAAATTTAATTAATATACAAACCTCCCTAAAATTTCGATTCCCCATATTTTGATAGAACTTATTAACAACCCACATGTTACGGATGTTAGTAAGTGTTTAGGTAAAGGGGGCTTGGATGTTAAATTTTTATCCCCCTCTCGTCAAATTCTAGCAATGTTTAGAAATATTTATGACCAAATGAAAGCTACGTTTTAACTATTTTTGTCCACAATAAACTGCAAATAGTAAACTGCCATGTTAAGAATGACGAATTCTGAACTTATAAGCAAATAATAAAAACAATGTAGTGCAACCTCCCCTTCCCCCACCATAATGCTTCAGTGCAGAATAAGTCCTTTTTTCCACGGCAAATCTGTTCATCACACTCAAGGATATGTGTTTATAGCGTATATGCGTAATTTGGTATAAAATTAAAGGCCGGATGAATTTTTGCCCCAGGATAATTCGATCCAGCCCACTGTGCGGTGCTTCAATTCCCCGGGAATACCATTGCCCGGGGGAGAATATATTTCCCATTTAATTCATGACTGTGTGCGGACTGTCGGCCCACACCTTTTAGCGCTGCCTACCTGGTGGATATAGGGAGTTGAAATATATAAATGTGGATACATATACAGAGTATTCTTTCTGAGCACGGCCTGCCTGGTGTTTAGGGGCAAGGGTCCCAAACAACCCTCAACCTCAAGTCATCCCTTAAGCTGGCCCTTAATTTAACCCTTAATTTTTACGCACAAAAATACACTTCGGTCGTATTGGGCGTACAGACCTGTGAAGAAGCAGTAATATTCATCAGCATCACCAGAGATAGGTCTTACATCTGAGCGATCGGCCACACGACCCTGGGATCAACCGCGTCGAAACCAGCATCATTTCATCGCCTGTCAGCCGTGGCTGGCGCCTATAGCCGGGTCATTTCATCCTCCCCCAACACCCAAATATTTCCCTTATATTTACACCACTCCTTGTCAAGTGGCTCCCTTATACGAGGAACAATCCTTCTAAAATTCGTAAATAACGAGCCAGTACGTGCACTACTCTCCTTGTAAAGGTTCGCCATTCCATTTGACGTAAATTGTTTTCCTTCTTTTAATTCCGCCGTAATTATAAAATTTGGTCAAAGATGTAATTATCCTACAACCTAACTAAATATTCTGGAAAGCAAAATAGTCTTTGTTTTCCCGCTCCGACAACATCAAGAACGTGCCACCAGCTACCCAGTAACAGAAGGTCATCAGTAGTAGGGAAAAGCTCCTTCAAGCATAACGGGGTGGGGCGTCGTAGCCAGAACCTGCCCGGCCGCCATCACGTTACGTTATCGTCCGCCATCTTTATTCCGTTTTTTCCCCTAAAAACCCCTTTTAAAATTCCAATTTTTCCCCAGAGCAGGCGAGAGGGATTAGCGACCTTTCGGTTAGGGATCATCGACCCAGGTAACCGGGATATATCACCCAGGGGTTTGGTAATCAGGACCTACGAAATTTGACGTTGACCTTGACTTTTGACCTCTAAAATTCAAGAAAAAATTAAAAGTCACGAAAAAATAAAAAATAAAAAAATTACCGAAATTAATTATATAAATTATTTAAAAAATTATAAAATGTTTTTAAAAACTTACATTTCCGAAGGTCCCCCCAAGCACCACCAATTACTCACATCTGTTCGACTCCAGCAGACGACTGACTCCCTCACCCCCACTCGCTTTACCTATACTTATTCTGTCATCTTGATTTTCCCGTTCGTCATGAATTTATACATTACTGCAGGCTACAATATTGGTAAGCGACCGCCATATTGGCAGGAGACGACTACCTTGGTAGGCGACCACGATCTTGGTAGGTAACCACCATCTTGGTAGAAATCATCCAACGAGTTATATAGTAAACTGTGACGGCTATCCCTGCACATCGAACGAAAGCTAAAACCGATGGAGCCATATTGAAGTTGAGAAAATGTTGGCCGTTTGGGACGGCTTACCTTCGCTGCGACGGGGGTGTGTTTGACGAGGTCCACGCCTCACGTCCGCTGGGCGGGCCTGCTGGTCTGCAAGTATGGGCGCCGGGTAGCGGCTGCCGCCCGTGAAAACATGGGCTTCCTTCCCCTCCCTTGAACGTCACCTTGACCACGTGGCGCCACCCAGCCAGTAACGTACAACCAGGGTGCCCTTCCAGGAATTCCGGATATCGACGTAGTGAAGATAATTTTGTATTGTTCTTGGTGGTTTCAAATAAAATACAAATACAGGTGTCTCGCCCAGGTTCGGCGAGACAGCACAGGGTACTCACTGAGGCAGGAACTGCTGTTCCGTCAATATTTTACAAGGGGAAAGGGGGGTGGGGTTGCTGCCATTCTATATAAATTAAGTATCATGTCAGTATTCGGTAAAGCCATATTTTTATACATCATATAAATTTTGGTTAATGCCTATTTTATATATATTATAATTGTTTGGGAAAATAACAATTTTTATACTGAATGTAATCAGTGGGAAATTAATACTTTTATATAAAATTTATTTATTGTGTTATTGGGGAGGGGGGACAATGTATATGATATGAATTTACAATATAAAAGCAAGGCAACGTATATTTCAAAACATTTACACTGGAACCAACCCAAATCCCTTCTTTGACATCATTGTTGGGAGGGGGGGGGGGATCATCACTCAGTCTACATTCAGGAAGCTGTTGAGACAAATACCTCGCCCTGTGTGTTTCGGCAACATCGTCACATACAAGATAGAGAAATATGTGCCACTCTGCTTGCTCAATGCAGAGAAGTTAAAAGGGAAAGTAGAGTATGGAATTTGTATAAGTTATGAAATAGTACAAACTCCCTTGGGTTTCTCCAGTGGTCATGAGAGTGACTTTTATTAGTAGTGGTGCATCAACTCATCCACAAAATTACTTCTACAGGTATCCGTACATCGTTGATCCAGAAAAGTCTTAGGAAACTCTCCAGAAAAGTTTGGCCAACACCGGGGTGTCGTTCCATCCAGATAATGGAATAGATATCCTCAGTCAACGTATGAGGGAGCTGGTCAAGAAAGGTGACGTAGGTGCTCAACAAGCGGTTGAGTCCGACGCAGTTAGCGTCTTAAAAAATATAAAACATTTGCCACCTAATTAGGTAGATAGTATCGACATTTTGCGCAGCCTGAATTTAAAGTTAGTTGTAAATCTCTTGGTGCAAATAACTAGAACCGCGTCTTTAAATATCTGTGAGATCGTGCTTTTGTATCCCGCTATAATGTTCAAAGTGCCAGAGCCTTTGCAAAATGTAGTGGGGCAGGCGATCAATGAACATATGTCATTTAGTGAGTTTGGTCAGGCCATGTTGAGACAGATGGGTTCATCAGTGGCTATTGCGCACCAACGTATGAAAATATTGGAAAGATTTCGAAGTCCAAATGAGTCACTGCAGGAGTTTGTCAGTGACACTATTAGATGGGCAGAAGTGTAAGGTTTGGCGTGTGCGGAAGCGGATTTGATGTAAATACTGTTTTTTTTTATCTGTTGCCGGAAAATAGTGTATATTTTACATTTGCTTCAAAGCCGAAAACGTCAGATGAATTATTAGCTTTAGTAATTCAAGTGGAATTTACGATTGGTGACTGTAACCAAAGAGAGCTTAAAGTAGTAACCCAAAAACGGCAATGCCAAATCTGTTCTAGTTCAAATCACCCGAAGGCTAAATGTTTTTATAAAGTGCAAAAAGGTGAAGGGTATTCTGTGCAGGTAAACGTACAACAAAAATATCTAATTTGTTTTAGAAATAATCATCCGACGGAAAAATGTTTCTGTAAGAAACCGGATAGTGAGGGGAAAGAAAAGCCTCTTGAAAACGGAGGTCAATCAGACGTAAAAGTAAATTCAGAAAATGTTGCTAAGTCTGAAGGTCGAAAAACCTTAAATTAAATTATTTGTTTTAGGCACGGTAATCCTGGGCATTTTAAATTTAATTGTCCGTTAAAGGGAAAACCTGCAAGAATAGGCGCGGTGACATACACAAATTTATATAACAAAATTGGTCTACTGTACGTCCAGCTTGTGATAGCAAACTTAACGATGTCAGGCTTGGTTGACTCGGATGCTTCAGCGACTCTCATAAGGCAAGAGACTTTGAATAAAAACATGCGGGACGCGCCGCTTGGAACTGTGCAGTTAAAACGGGGAGAGTCAGAGGTAGCGAAAGCGCCAGAACAGCTTAAAATGGAATATAAAGATGTGTATACGTCGAAGCTAGGGCATTGTAAAGAGATTCCAGTAGAGTTGAAAATTAAGGATAATAAGCCCGTAGTGTCCGTGCCGTATCGTGTGTCAGCACCAAATATTAAAGGATTTAAAATTTTGATCTCTGAATTGCAAAAGCAGAAAATTGTGGAAAATTCCACAAGTCCGTACGCAAGCCCGTCTTTTCTAATACCTAAGAAAACTCCGGGACAGTTTAGAATTATCTGTGATCATAGAAAAATAAATAAAAAATGGTATGTGGATTCCTATCCGGTACCCGTCATGGAAACTGTATTTCAATATTTGCAAAAGGCAAAGTATTTCACTATCTTGGATTTAAGATCGGCATTCTTACAGTGTCAGCTACATCCCAATAGTAGGGCACCGTTAGCGTTTTGTACACCGTAGGGTTTGTACCAGTGGACTCGTTTACCTATGGGAGTAAATTCCGGACCCCAGTGTATGTCTAGAGTGTTAACTCACGTATTAGGAAAATATATATATATGAGTTTGTATTCACGTACATAGATGACGTCTGCATACAGCGCGTGTAGGTAACACGTGTACAAACTCCGGCACGTGTTTCGTGTCCGGAAAAGAGAAAAATTGATATAGGACACACATGGTCCTTCTCAAATAATAAGAGCTGTGGCAGCCCCTAAAGGTGGCGGGCGACAAGGACATTACGTGGAATATTAGGCAAGGTACTTGCACCAGAAGAACACAAATTGGTATATAGAGCAAGTAAACCAAGATCTTGGATGCACGTTAGGTATGGTCAGTCGTACACACCACCATCATGCAATAATAGGGGTTAGCACCCTTTGATTGCATGCACACGTTCACCGTAAGGTTAAATTGACTATGGATACCATGGGATGAAGCAGGATGAGGTAAGTAGCAAATGAGGCCCCCTTATTGCAACTCTCTAGGACACACCGTTTCTGGTTAAATCGCAAACGAAGGGTACAGTGGTAGCAGTGGTGTGGCCTAGTGAGTAGGCAACCCGTCTCGCATCCGGAGGAATTTAGCGGGGTTTCCCCGCCGAATGCATGATGAGTGTGTAGCGGCACATAACAACGAGGCCTTCAGAGTCGATGAGGGTGATTGAGGTGAGTATGGAGCTGCGCCGGAATGAAAGGGCGGGGTAAACGGGCGAACCCCGAGTCATTTCCCTGCTGGGTCACTCCCGGACGTGCGTATGTGGGCATTGTGCCGGACGGTGCCGTTAGTCAGCGGGTTCCTATTTATTAAAAAAAAAAAAGGAACAGATCCAATAACAAAACATAAAAAGATTATTACAGCAAAAACGATTTATTATGGATTAAAACACAATGCAGCTTGATCATGGATATGCATATCAACAGTCGTACCAACAAGCTTGCAATACAATAAAATCTGATCACCAAGTTCTAACTTCAGTTTCTTACGTGAAAACATGGAAGCATTACCAAACACGCTAATAACAGCTGTATTACAGATCTTCCCTTCATGAACTGGAAACATATTATATCACGAGAGTCAATCACACTAATTTCCTTAGGCGCAGGATCCTTTTGAGTATGCGACTTCCTGAAGAAACACTTTTCCAACAAACCACTACCTGCTTTAGCGGTTATTCCTTGAAGACCAGAACGGTACAGAAACGACAACAAAATGTAACTCTCTACTATATCAACAATCTTGACAGACCGTGTCATTAGTCACAGTCGCTCCGTGTCATTAGAGAAGACACATCAGTAATGCTTCCTCGGCATTCTCGCATGTCTAGGTATTATCCGAAGAAGGTATACCGAAATATTTTGTCTTTTAGTAAGGATGTTAATAAGGACGATAGGTCTTACATACAGAATTTGAATACTTTTAACGTTACAACTTTATAATAAAGAGTTTAATATTCAATGACATATAAGAGTGTAGTAAAATAATAAATAAATCACAACTTAACCCATGTGTATATAATTAGAAATATCGGTTTCGTACGTGGTCCGAAACCAGTGCTTAATATAGTTAATAAAGTATTGTCAGCTATATACAGCAATGAGACAGCAAACAGGAATCAAGTAAATTCCAAAAACGTCGAGAAAAAATATAAAACTAATTTCTTGTATTGGATTTTAATCAATATCCAATTATTTCTCATTCATTTTTTACAGAGTTGTAATGGGCATCGATGGAAATTTGAGCATTATCAAATATGGTTACAATAGCATATATCTTGAGCCAAACATTAAAAATAATCTCTATCACATTTGTCTGTTGACTTGTATAATATAATGTTACTCAGGAAATTACTTCTCAACAATTGAAGTTCAAAGAGTTTATTAGCACCGTTCTGTTACTAGATGGAGATTTTCAGACATTGGTCATTGCGATGCATATGTCTGTCATGGATAAACCGGACTGAATACGAAAAAAAAAAAAACTTAAATAAGACAAGTAATCTATGAAAGAGAAAATAAATATATGTAAACAACACTGGAATATTTCTTAGTGGGAAAACAGTAATAAAAAAGAACAGCAACTAATTACGAAAAATATGTGTATATTGTGACAAAATGAAAGTTTTAACCTCCATTTATTTTATTTTTTTTTTTTTTTAGATGCAGGTCTGTCGCGATTTTCTGGTCACTTCCAGCCTATTCCGAAATACACTTCGTGCGCGAGAGTTATGGGTTGGAATTCAAGTTCAAAATATGCGGACAACAGTTACAATTACCAGTGGAGTAATCGGACATCACTTCTTCTATCGCATTGAATATCATCGAAGCGCATTTATTTGGTACGTACTCGAACCACGATACATTTATCAACGGAATCAATCGATTTTGCAAGGCGTCTCATTATTCGGCGCACAAGATCCTGTAATCTCCATCATTCAACTTCTCGTCCACATTCTCGATCCTAAACGTGCTGGCGAACATATCGGAGTACATTGTATTCGTCGCTCTATCCACTATCGATCCATTACAACCGACAATCACATTGTAATCGACCCCTTCAAACAAGCGTAGATAGCGCGGAAGGCAAATGTATTTGTCATCTGCGTTAATTATTTTGCCCAGATGGCGATTACAAGCGGCTGCTTCCGAAGGCATACAGTAGGCACCTCGATACAACATATGAATGATGATTGTTTCGGTCGGAAAAATTTTTATTCGAATTCGCCGTTGCTGTCGTTACAGATCGAGGTGCAGAATGCTGGCTCATTTTTCTCGCCTAGGTAATGGCCGAATCGGCATTGACTTTGTAGAATCAACTCGTCGCCATTTTCACCGTCATCTACACGACGGTGGGTAGTTTTTCAAAACCCGTCACTCCATCTATGTAATTCTTGCCAAACTCTATATATTTTTGCGAGAGTTTGAATTGCATGTACGCCAACGATATGCGAATGGAAACTTGAACAATGCATAGAACGAAAGCAAATAAAGAATTATAAATACCTATTTATATTTTTCTTTTCATAATTTTGCGAAAGTCTTATGATTAAATTATTATATTTATCTCCAATTAAAAACATTTTTATTTTTCATACCGAAGTTCTTTCGTCAAACGTCTGATTCCCTCTTCCAGTCGTTCGCGATCGTATTTCGATTCCTCTGCCGACATGTTGTTACCAGATTTGTCAACGATCGGTAGAATCTGGCGCACTACCCAATCTTTAAACTCTTTTCCCGTCGACAATAGTGATTACGTGATACAATTATATAAGCCTATATATGTGATGGAAATGGTTCTCGAATTTCCATAATAACTAGAAGACGGTAAATTACTAGATTCTACGAGTTGCTTGTACTTTACCCGTTCATCTACGGAATGTGTCTCCGAACTGTATCGCAAGTATCCCTGTATTCCAAGATTTTTGCCGCATCCTTTCCTCGAAACCCCGATTTACTATCCTTATTCAAAATAAATGTGATTTTCTTATAATTGTATATTGAATACTCCAAATATTTTTATATTTTTATATTTGTATGGGATGAATTCATAATATATATATGTATATATTACTTACATTCATTTTTTAATTGATCTTGAGTTTGAGTTCAACAAATACTCTCGCATTTCCGGCCACGACAAATGACGATGCTAGGGAAAGGAAAACGGCATCCAGATGAGTTCTTCTTGACGAGCCGCGAGATTCACTTCGATGGTTTGCATCAGAAAGCGAAGGGGGGGGGGGGGGGGGGGTGAGTTGATGGTGGTGATTACAAATATACGAATCCCGAGGTGCCTCGCCATGTATTGTAAAATTCATTATCATTTTCATCTGTCCGTACAAATGATACTATCGTGTACTGTATGATAAGTAGTTGACCTATGCGAGATCCTTTCTCGACTTTGAATGTCGAATATCCTAGATTTACCAGCTGCACAAAGATATCTCTCCTGTAGTCCGAATCTATAACTCCATTATAGGCGTATATTCGATGGTTGAATGCCAGCGCCGAACGACTCGTAAGAAAACCGAAATTTCCCTTGGGTATTTACATGCCAGGTCAACATCGCCGTTGGCTACTTGGCCTGGTCGAATCTCGATGTCGTGAGTCGCCCCCAAGTCATACCCAGCCGCTTCTTCACTACCGTAAACTAATTAATGTTTGAACCATGCAGGAACGATGAGCGCCATGGTGTAGGCAAATCGTTTCTACACAGGCAATCTGTGGCCACGGTGGATGAGCGATTAGCACCCTCGCCTCCCATCAAGGCGAGACGGGCTCAATCCTCGGCCGGGTCACCGGATTTTCGCAAGTGGTAATCGTCTCGGGCGATACTATTGGTCTGTGGGTTTTCTCGGGGATCGCCCCTTTCCCACACCCCCTTATTCCGACGCCTCTCCATATTCACTTCAATCACCTCCATCGGCTCTCAAGACCTCGCTGTTAAGAGCCGCCCAAATAACTTTACTTCACTACACAGGCACAATAAAATACACTACAAAATAAAATAGTTTTTCGTATCTACTATTAAAATTTTTTTTTTTTTGCCAAAGAGTGTGGGAACTAGAAGTGCCCACTCTTTATATTTTTATACAATATTATTTATTATATAAAAATTCTGCAATTTTGCTCTTGATCGAGACAATGATTGGGATAGATTTTTTGATTTCTTGTTGGACGATAGAGTTATTGGAAATTTCCATAAATTTGGTTTTGGCCTCATTCCATGTAACAAAAGATTTAAACCGGATTCCTCATAAAATTCCTGTAGGATTACGTCGTCGATATTGCCCCGACACTGATATATGGAAATCAGTTTGAATATATTTACCGAGTGATTGTCAATATCGGACGATTTCTCTTTTTACAAAAGCTTATTTATATACTATATTCGAGCCGAAATTGATCAGCATCATCGCCCTTCGTCTTCATCTTCCTGGTTTGCAATTGACGTAAGCATAAATTTAACAACATTGCAAAAAATGTTTTGATTGCCTTTTGAACATCGGGATAGTTGAAAATCTCCAAGAATTTTGTGAAAAGGTCGTATGGTAAAACAGACATTTGCGAGTTAAATTTATCACACGATTGATATAGGAAAGCGATTCCGGGCACGTTCTTAAATCTATCTATAAGTTTTTTCTATTCTATCATATTCGATATATGTAAGTGCATCTTCCATTAGCTGAAAATTTTCAAGAGTAGATAGAAAATGCGGGTTCTGGCTCACCTAGCACAAATTCTGCAAAAAAAAAAAAAAAACCTCTCAAAATCAAGCAATTTAACATAAAAATTGAGAAAATTTCTTGCATTCAAACAACTTTTTCACGTTTTTAGAAGCCTCATTTAACCTCAATTTCCCATTTCCAAAATAAAGCAAATTTAAGCTAAAATTGTGTAAATTTAAGATAAAAACAAGCAAATTTTCAATTTTTTTTTTTTTTTTTTCAAAAATTGCATTCCATTATTTGTGTCAATTTAAAAAACGGCAAATTTTAAGATAAAATCAGGTTAATTTAAGCTAAAAATCAAATGAAATAATAAGTTATTATTCATTATAGTTTATATTCATTAAGTGTTAGTTTTTCTTTAACTAAAGTAGTTTTTCTATATAAACAATCAATAACATACATTGGACTTCGCCCCCAAAATGAATAATAATTGATTTCACCTTGAGTTTTTACAGTTAGTTTATGATAAAGTTCATTATTTCTGCATACACTATCTAGTTTTGTTTTAGAATTTCTAAAATCGTTATATGCAAGAAACGCTTTATCACAAAGACCATTTTTAAATATCTGGATTCCAATTTTCGTTTGGAAAAATATCCTTTCTTCGGTTTTTAATATAAATATATCTTACATTACATTGATCAAACATATAATTGTGTACATACTGTTCAACGTGATTTTTTCTATTAGTTTGAAACCCAACAATTACAAAATCGGGCATGTCAAATTGTAAATTATTAAACTGATCTTTAATAGCAAAGTTAAAAACAGTTGTTCTAGTAGGATCTTTTTTTTTCTCTAAAAATTGCCAATAATCGAAACTAATAGGCATTTTAGGGTTTTTGTATATTTTTCTTTAATTGCAATGGCTGTGTTAGGTTCATATTCAACAATAATCCACAAGTTTGTAATTTTTGAATTCAAATTTTACCTGAATAGGCATCGTTTTTTTTAACCACCCCATCTGCATGTTTTATTTCATGAACAAATAAACAGTTGTTATCAGACGAAGTACGAAAAAAATTAATATAATATCTTCCTTTCCTGTAAATTTCTTTGTTATAATGAATACAACCAAACATATATCACAGAGGATAGGTTATTTCATTGTTTTATGACTATCAGCAGATTTTACTTGATATTTATTATAAACACCAATAAATTCTAAACCATTTTGTTCACTTGGAGATCTTAAAAAATCATTCATTGTTGTATATGTTATTCCTGGATTATCAACTGCCTCAATTACATTACCATGTTTTGAGATTTCTACTCTAGAAAATTGAAAAGTAAAAAAGTTTGAACAACTATCGATATTATCTAATTTTTAATATTTTCCCTCATTTTTTACTTTATCTCTCTTTAGTAAGCAATATTGTTCGTAAACATAAGCATCGTTTGGAAAACAAAATGCATCTCTTATTGAAATATTAAATTCAATTATATTATAGTAAACATTTAAATTCCCTCTAGTTTGATCAGTTGGGGGAAAAGGTTGTCTATCAACACTCTCTATACTTGTATAACTCATTAATAAGAAGAAAATTATACATAAACCAAAGATTATTCAAAGGATGTTTCTCAAGTTAAATTACTCAATACAAAATACAGAAATTATAAAAATAATCATGAAACAGAATATGAAAAAAATAAGAAAAAGGACAACAATTAATTCACGAATTACAAAATATTGATAAAAAAAGTAGAACAAGTAAGAAAAGCAGATAAAAATTTAATAAATACGTTAGTACCAGTAGCAGAAAATTTTTTAGATTATCCAACGACACCACAAGAAACATTATTTGAAAGAGAATTGTTTTTAGAACAAAAATCACCTAATTTAGAAGAGCACATGGGAATTGCACCTATAAAAAATTTGACACATCCTGCCTCTACTATAACCTCGGAAGAGAAATTACAAAAAGAATAAATGTTATTGACACTCAATATGGTTTACGAGGAGATAAGAATTACTTTTACATTGAAGATCGAAAAGTAAATATAGATGATGATAAAATACTTGTTAATGATAGTGCGTATAAATTAACAGAGAGCCTTTCTAATTGATTAACAAAATAAAAAGAAAAATATCATGATGATAAATTCACTTTTAACGACTATGAAATTTACACAGAAAAAATTTTATCAGCCAATTCTTCATTCCAACAATGTAATCCAAAAAAGAAAATAAACTTGAATAAAAGATGAAAAATTAATTAATATAATAGAACCAATTTATGATAACTATATAGAAGAACCACAATCAAGATCAATGTCAAATACACCTGAAAGAATGATTTCTTAAAAAAATTATAGATCTGGATAATTGACATTTAAAAAATCCTGGTATCATTGAGTTTGTAATTTCTAAGAAAGTAATCATCTTTACTATTTAGATTAATTTGGAGAAAATATTCCTATTAAATTAACTAATTACTTCAAAGTTAGAAATGTTTATTATAATGATAATCAAATTCAGTATTTTGATTCAGTTATAATTGAATATCTTTGTATAATTGTTTTATATCTTTTTTCGAATGGTTTTTGTATATATGTTTTGTTATAAAATGAAAGATATGTGTGGGAAACCATTAATCAAATCTTTAAATAAAATTTTTGACAAGAATGCTTTTGCTTTAAAGAGATCTGTAGATTCGCAATGGAATTCAGGTGTTTCTATTTTACAAAGTAAACTAAGCACTTGCTTTGTTTTTACAAAATATTACGTTTCATTTTAGGGCGTACAGTTGTTAATATAGATGATCCTACAGATGAAAAAAATGCAGTCAATAGAAGATTTTTAATAAAAAAATAGCTGATTATGCTTTAGAAGAAGATATATATTTACAATTTAGTAATAATATTGCTGATTGTATCAAATGGATAAATAATACAAACAAGTATTTAAAAAAATGTAGATTAAATATTTTTAAACTATTGTTTACTGCTTTAAAACGCATGTAGACTCAAAATATTATATTATTGTTTCTGCTTTACAGGACAAAATAAGTAAAGTATTTGTTTGTATAACAGAGTATGTTTCTCTTCAAAATCGTAGAAATAATAATATGGCTGACTATATAGATGAAATTAATGCACGTATTTTCAAAGGTTTTGGCAATAGAATGGAATTGTGCACAGGATAACTGTGTCTAGGTGCCCTCAACAAAATGGTGTAACAGAAAGACAGAATAGGACACTGATGGCAAGGGCAAGGTGCATGTTGATACAATCTGGTGTTCCCACATACTTGTAGAAAGAGGTTGTAAACACTGCATGTTTCATGCGTAATCTGTGTCCCAGTAAAGCTATTGTAAACAAGATTTCATATGAAGTGTGGTCAGGTAAAATGATTACTAAGTAAATACTGCAGAGGCTGAAGGTATTTGGGTGTAGGGCTTGGATTAGAGTCGAGTTATCTGCCAAATTTGACCCAAGGGCTGTTAAATTTGTGTTTGTAGGGTATACAGATCACAGAAAGGGTTATAGAATCTGGCAAGAAAATGTGAGGAAGGTTGCAATTGCGCATCATGTAACATTTTAAGAAAATGCAATTCCGTTCAAACATTTTGAGGTGAGTGAAATAAAGGAACCAAATCTAAAAATGTTTTAGTTGTTAGAATACTATACAGTTGCTTGTGATGATGAACCCCATGCGATACCAGATGATAGAGTAAGGATCAATGACATGAATCAATGTGATAGCTCTGAGGTAGACAACGCTGAAATTGTAGTAGGCAGTGATGATAAAATTGTAAATACAGGTGAGCATGTTAATGACATGTTAGGGAGAGAAAGTGACAATGTTGTAACTCTCAACAATATGATTTTGAGTGATGCAATTTCAATTTATGCTGTTAATAATGTTGCAAAACACTGCAGATATTGAGAATGAAGCAATTGACCAGACAAGGGGATCCACAAGGGTTCCAAAATCCATTAAGTGTACCTGTTATAATGTCTGTAAATGTCTTGTGAATAACACTCCATGGGAGGTATCTCAGAAAATCCCTAAACTTACTGGATGTATCTGTTGTAATGCAGTCAAATGTGAATTGTTAGATATAAGTGAACCTATAGATATTAATGATGCTCTTAGTGGTAAATACAAAGACATGTGGTTACAGGCAATGGAGGAAGAAATTAAGAATCTTAAACTGCAAATTGTATGGACTGTAGTTTAAAGACCTAATCACAAAAATTTTATTGTTTGTAAATGGATTTTGAAAGTGAAACACAATCCTTATGGGGTAGTGGAAAGGCTCAAGTCCAGACTTGTGACCAGAGGTTTTGCTCAAGTTCTAGGTGTTGGTTTCTATGAGACTTACAGTCCTGTTGTCAAACGTAGGAAGATTAGAATTCTAATGGCACTAGGTGTAGAGAATAATTGGGAACATGAATGTTTAGATGTACAGTGAGCATACTTAAATAGTTACCTGCATGAGGAGATTTACATGGAACAGCTTTTGTATTTTGAGGAAAGTAATGAGGTAGACAAAGCTATGTTTGTAAACTTAATAAAAGTTTGTATGGATTAAAGCAATCTGGTAGAGAGTGGATCTAACACATTAATGGTCTGTTGTGGAACTTGGGTTTGAAGCCATGTATATACGACTCTTGCATCTACATTGACGAATTTAAGGAACTTTTCATAGCTTTGTATGTCAATGATATTTGTGTACGGGGAAGCAGAAACAAGATTGATTGGCTGAAGTACCAAATGTCAAACCTTCTAAACATAAGAATGCCAATTCACGCCTCACAATTTCTCTCAATTAGGGTAACCAAACCAAACAGTGATATAGTCACTTTGGACTAAAGTCACTATATACACCAGGTATTAGAGAAGTTTGGTATGAACAACGCAAATGGTGTATCAGCACCCCTAGAAATGAGTAAATCTGGTGGCTTTCCAGGGGAGGGTGTAGGTTTTGATGAGGAGGTTTATGGACGAGCAATTGGATGTTTATTGTATCTTTCAGGTGTTACCAGACTGGATATGGCATTTGCTGTAAGCAAACTCAGTCGTATGTGTGGTAGACCAAGGTCGTGTGACTTGCGTGATGTTCAGTACGTCTCTTTAGATACTTAAGAAAGACTAGCGATTTAAAATTGTGCTACTACAAGATTTACAGCCAAGTAAAGATATTTTGTGATGCTGACTTCGCCAATGACAAGGTTGACCGAAAGTCATGCAGTGGGTATGTCAATTTATTAGCAGGAGGGGCAGTATCATGGTGTTCCAAGAAACACGGTGTTGTTCTACAGTCCACTGTTGAAGCAGATTTTGAGTCCATGGCTTAGGTCACGAAGGAGATAGCATGGATTAAAGGTCTGTTGGGCGAGCTAGGTCAGACGCGATTCATCGACACGCCATGAACTGTACGATGTGATAACCGAGGGGCTATCAGTCAAATACTAAATCATGTAACGTCTGAAAGGGTTAAACATGTTGATGTAAAGTTCCACTATGTGCAAGAATGTGTAATTGAAAATTTGATAAAATTTGATTATGTTTCTACTAGGCCAAAGCTTAACCTAGCAGACATCTTCACTAAGGTATTGAAAGGGGGCGTGTTTTAAATAGGTAAAAGTTGTTTAATGTTGGAATTTTGTTGTTTATACTTTGTAGGTCTAAGTTGGCAACATGTTTCTTCTTGTACAAACGTTGTCGTGTCGCAATGAAGAATGGTGCGGTGTCTCGTGTTTGCAAAATAAGCGAGTAAAGTAAACCCTGGCGTCATAATTTATTCTCCCATAGCTGCAACGATCGTGGTATTAACAATATATAGCATCACATGCAAAAGCAAAAAGTTTATGTTATATCTCGAAGATTACTAAACCAACTCTCACCAAATTTAGCACATAAGTACTCTACTCAAGGTCAAATTCACGAGGCAGTTATTTTCAAAATGATGACAATTATAATATTTATGGTTTATTTGTTATAAATGACATACAATGTGACCAATTTCGACGAAATTTTGTATGCTAGCAGTTTTGACTACAAGCATCATTTATGTAAAAAATAACAACTTTTTTCGGACATTTTGTATGATATCGTCTCGTGAATTAGGTTTTTATGTCATATCTCTCTGGAAACAATTAAGTACCCTTACCTATTAGTTTGTAATTTTGCAAACAAATAGTAATGCGGTAGGTGATGTATAAAAGTATATTTAGGTAGATCAGACAATTATTTTTAAAATGCTATTTTAGTTTAGCATGCTATATCGTCAGAACAACGTATCAATTCCAATTTAACTTTTTATGCTGAGAGTATATTACAACCATGAAATTTTTATTTATAATTACATTTATCCACCATTTTGTAAGATAGCACAACACGAACCAGTAAAGTTTTTGTCATATCTCGGAAAACAATTGACAAATAATAGCTAAATGTACCAAACAAATATTACCAGTAGTACGGAAATGATGATTTGGGCACAAGCACATTGGGCACGGGAGCACAGGAACCGGGGAGCTGCCATGTTGTTATGTTACCGAGCCATCTTGAATATAATTAGCTTTTACCCCTGACCCACGACCTTTGACTTTGACATTTGAAATTGACCCAGGAGACGTTGAACCCAAAAAAAAATCCAAAATACCCAAAAAAAAAATTCCTAACAATCGTCCAAAAAGCACAACAAATTCTAAATAATTCCCAAAAATGTATTATTAGAAAGTTATTAAAATTCATTAAAAAGTATTTTAAAAGGATTTCTAAAAAATTTTAATTTTTCACGAAGCAAGCGAGAAGGATCAATGACTCTGCATTAGACCCATATGACCTTGGTGTCAGGGCAAGTGGATCGGTCAAACCTTTGACCTTTGACTTTAACCTTTGACCTTTGACCTTAACCTTTGCCCAAAAAACACAACAATTTGCAAAATACCAAAAAAGATGCCATTAAAAATTATTAGTAAATTTATAAAAAATAATTATCAAAAATTACTTTTAAAAAATTAAATTTTCCGAAGGTACTTCCCACCTCGTTCACCTGACAACTAAGTCGACAGGCCTCCACCCCCTCGCCAATTCCAGTCAGCCATCTTGATATGCGACCGCCATCTTGGTAGACGACCACTATTTTAGCATACATCACTTGTTCACCATCTTGGAAGCCAGTGCCCAATAGCAATCGAACTTTGACATATGACCCTTGACCCCTGACCTTGACATTGATATCATGACCTTGAATATGCTTGAAAACAATAACTCGAGAATAAATACACACAAGTCAACAAGCATATGGAATTACAGACTACTACCACTGTAGTAGATGCAGACTACCTCGACCTTAACCCCATGACCTAGACTGACATTGAAAACAAAAATTCGAGAAAAGATACATAATACATTACATACTACCACCTCCATATTAGATTCAGGTAAACTCGAAAGTGACCCCATGGCATTGAATGACCTTGTAAACATAATATTCAGAATAAATACATAAAAGTCAGCAAACACTTTACATTACTGACCACTACCGCCATATTAGATGTAGGTGACCTTCACATTGTATGTTTATGTGACTAAACCAGGCCCACCATTCTAATAGCGACCACATGCACGACTGTTATAATCATGGTATGGATCAGCATTTATATAGGCTTAATTGACTTTAATTTAAATTTCAACGCTACCAGGCTCTGGAGGATTGGAATGTACGAGGGCAGCTAGGACGATAATCATTCGTGCTCTTCTCAGACACCAATTCACACACCAATCCACATCAATCAATCCCAATCCACACCAATCAATCCCAATCCACACCAATCAATCCCAATCCACACCAATCCTCACTAATTCTGACCAATCTACACACCAATCTACACAAATCATCACCAATCCACACACCAATCCAGACACCAGTCCACACCAATGCACACACCATTTCACACTAAGTCACACCAATCCACACCAATCAATTCCAATCCACACACTAAACGACATCAATCAATCCCAATCCACATACCAATCCCCACCTTTCCTCACTAATCCACACACCAATCCTTCGATCGATCATTCGATCAATTCTTCTGTTTGTCATCAGCTTGTATCCATACATATAAGAAAAATGGTTCACCTACTGTCTCCAAATTTGTACATGTCAGCAGAATTCATGTTTGTGTATGCAGTCAGCTGTCCATGCATTTTTATACTAAAGTCTTTACTATCATTCTATTTCGATATCTTAACGTTTATAAGCGAGTGCTCATAGCACAACTTTAAAGTTGCGAGGAGTAAACGGATACGACACACAAAAAATAATGTAAAAAAAAATTATTTTATGATAATATTTATTATTATTTTGTAATTACATTTTCACAAGAAAGTAGTTCATCGCATCATCTGATATAACCCCGATTCTTAAGTTTTTAATGCATTTTTTCGGAATTTTTTCGGAATTTTTTGGATTTTTTGTGGCAATTTGTAAGAATTTTTTTTTTGGGATTTTTTAAAGGGTTTTTGTTTTTTTTTTACGGTCAAAGGTCGTGGGTCAGGAGTTAAAGGTTAATGACATCCAATATGGCGATCGGCGATGTAACAACATAGTGGCTCCCCGGCTCCTCTGCTCCCATGCCTGTTGCCCTTGTGCCACACTCATCATTTCCCTACTACTAGTACCACGGCAGGAAATGTAAACTAGCATGTTTTAAGTCTGTCAGGCACTTCTTTTGATAATGGAGGCGTATAGGGTACCTGCGTGTTTTCTTTTGGAGCGAACGAGTACCTATATGGGTTTTCTCAGAGTGCTCTCAGATATTCTACATTCAAAATATATGAAAGAATATCTTCTGTGGGCAGAAGCCGGACTTTTTACTATAAAAAGAATCACTTTTATATACAAAAGTGGTAGTTGTCGTTCTGAAACCATCCATTAGAAAGGGCTCTCTCGTCATACAACAATGATGAACTGTGAATAAGGTCTTCCTTTTACTTCAACGAACATTAAGATGTGACCTACATTAACGTCACCTGATTGTACAACACAACCTAAATCAGTGCTCTCTGAGTCGAAGCTTAATGTAATTGGTATTTTCCAGAAGCGATCTGCATTCAGGGATGTTTTTAAATATTATGTTTCACCGAATATGTAAATTATATCGAAAAATGTTTGTTGATTCATGTCAAGTATAAAATCTAATATGATAAACCAAGTGATCTACGAGTTGGAAAAATGTGGCAGTGCAAAATATAATATGTTGCTGGACTTTAGGTATACGAAACTAGAGCGCCATGATGGTGAATATTGTACTAGGGCATTCGAGATCTCGAATGTAATAGAAAGCACTGTTGACGATATTATACACAAGTTATGCCAAGAGGAAGAAGAAATAGTTTCCAAGTGTTCGGGTTTGGCCCTGGCTTCAGTAAATCATCTAGAGCTGAGAAGAATTGGGCTCAATCCATTTGAAAAATAGGCACTTACTTATTTCCTTATACCTGAAGAGAGTTACAAAATAAAATATCAGCAAACCACAACATAAATGCAAAGCCCTGATTTTGCGAGGGATTATTAGTGGAGCATGAGGTGTCATTTACCGAGTATGAGGAATCATTTGCGGAGCATTAGGTGGTCAGTTACGAAGCATGAGGGATCAGTTGCGGAACATGAGGGGTAATTTGCGGAGCATGAGTTAAAGCTTCGAGATGAGCGAAGAAGATGACTGGAAGAAACTGTTGAAGGTGTAACTGCATGGTAATGTGATCAACGAACTAGACAAAATGTCTGGTTGAATGGATGCATAATGATGCTAATATCTCGCTGATGACGCAAGCCAATGATTGTAGTAAGTCTACTGTAGAGCTTTCCTCTATGTATGTACCTTATCCCACTTCTGGAAAATTACATGGAAACAGTGATACTAGTGTGGCAGGATCTTCAGCAAAAGCTGCCATACTCGGAGACATGAGAGAACCGCCTGTACGAAGGATATTTTCGCGCGATGAAGTATTACAGCAATGGAATGTATACTCTGTGTTTATTACTTCAAAAGTAAGGCTTCAATAGTGCTCACTTTACCGTGAAAGTTCTGTTCTAAGCTATATCTATTGTTAATTTTTTTCATGTCTGTCTATCCGACCAGATTTAACTGGAAAACCACTGAACATATCGACATTAAATTTACACAGTCTATAGATTAATAACCCCAGGACTAACTTATTCTTTGTTTCATCGAGATATCTCAAACGGGTCCGAAAATATGATGATCAGGGTTGTACATAGATACTGGATTAAGCTTTTCTTAAGATTACTGCATAAAAAAGGCATTGTTAAAGAAAAGTTTCGTCATTTCTCCTTTCTTTTTTGTCAATGGGCTGATCTCCTTTCTTTCCCAAGAGCCGTAATGGCCCAGTGGCTACAGCCATTCCAAGTGGGACAGTATTGACTTAGTGGATAGAGCTATTCAAAGTGGGGCCGTAGTGGCTTAGTGGATAGAGCTATTCCAAGTGGGGCCGCAGTGGCCCTGTGACTAGAGCGATTCCAAGTGGGGCCTTATTAGCTCAGTAGATAGAGTGATTCAAATACTTAAATATTATGCAAACGATGAAGTACCAGTCAACTCGAAATAAATTAAACTTTTTGTTCTCTGCTTACAAAGATCGTCACATGAATAACGGAGGTTTTATGACATATATCGAAGACCAATGAACCGGTTCACACAAGAATTTCACTAATTTTTGTTACAGTTGGGTATGTAAATTAAGAGTTGTACAAGTCCCGTTCGGAGTGGGAAACACACAGTGGTTTTGTAATATTGGTCATTTTGGAACTATTAAAGATATTGAGACGAAAAGTTTTTCCACAAAGTAAAATGATTAATTGTTGGAGTTGTGGTTATACTTTGCTATTCTATCGATGATAAATATATATTTTCAAATTATGAAATTGCGTAAATTTGGGCATGATATTTAGTAAATTGGAAAATAGATACTTGAAACAAAAACTATAGTGATATCAGCTATACTGAATGTACGTGCTATGAGGAATTAAGTGATATAAAATATGAAAAGGAAGGTAACACAGAAACGCCAAAAAATGATGTGCAAGTATGATTAAGTTAAGGCGGATTCCCAACGGCTATATTGGGTTTATCGATTTTTCACCAAAGCTTCTATTTCATAAGGTGTATTGAAATTGCGTGCATGGCATATATTAAATATCCTCCTGCTGTTGCAGAGAGCACACCACATCGCAAAAGCATATGAAGATAATTGCAGATTTATCTGCCCAGATACTTCCTTGGAATCGGCTGTGACGAACGTGCCTTACATACGTACAGCTGGCTGGGAATGAGAGTATGTAGTAGTAAAATGTAAGACTAAATTATTAATAATTTCACCTTCCGAAATTATTTCTAGGGCGTCTGGGCAGGTACTGTGTATCGCGGGATAGGGGCTTCACATGCAGGCCTATGGAGGCCTATGCACCAGAGGTGATTTTGATCTCTTATAGCGCTGGGTTTCCTCTGTATCATAGTCCCCGAGGGCAGTAATTAACGAGTAATCATGCTCGATGTACAAGGCATAAATCTGCTCGGCCTTTTTTGAAAATACATCTCGTAAGTGCTCCTGCATTAGTTCTTAATGTAAGTATATTACAGGGATATAACGTTCTGTATTGAAGGCCTGTCTGAGGCATTTATTTTGTACTGATTGTAGGATCTGAATTTGTCATTTTACACAATATAACCTGACTGGGTTCGCATGTGTAATTATGAGACGAATCATTGTGGTATAGATTCGTATCCCATTGGGTGACTGAAGCCGGATCCGCGTTCTATTATAGAGTATGAGGCTGACATTCGAGCATGGATAAGATTTCTTTTGTTATCCACATGGCGCTGCCATGACAACCTTTTATCTAGAATGCCACAAAAATATTTTACGTCTTCTCTTTACGGAATATTTTCCCGGATTAGAATAATCTGTGGGTGATTAGGTGGGGATGTGTGGTAAGCTAAAGCCTACAGTCTCACATTTGACACCATTAATTTTAATTCGCAAAAGGTATGCGTTAATTATGGTTTGTCAGCAGAAGGCTGGCCAAGACGCACTCCGAGGATCTAATAAAAGTGAGCTGTATCGCAGTGTCTAATTTTGCAGGTGAGTCTATAGGAGCTGACAGGTTCATCTGTTCATCTAAATAATCGCGAAAGCCGTGCCAGTTCGCTTGCTTATAATCTTTAATTTTTGGCTGTGGCTCACTGTCAATATCCAGGGGATTAAACAGTTTATAGACAGGATAATGGCCCGAGGTCTATTAGTTAAGCACTTCGAAATTAAAAGTATAATTTAGTCCCTTACTGAGCGTGATATATATAATATCCGAGGGCCCGCAGTTCCTCGCGGATAAACTGGATGCTTAGGGAAGTATCCAGGCACTTGATTGCTACTTTCTTAGACAACTCGCTTCGTGGCGTGAGGAGGCTGAAAGGTACTTTCATCTGTTCCAGTATGTGAACAACTGTTCGGTAGTCATCATGTGCCTTGACTGTATACTGCACTCCTTGCGGTACAACTGGATTGCTTCTGGGAACTTCCTTCAGATGTTGCAGAAGAGCTGCACTGCATTTTAGTAAGGCGTTTATCTGTTGCGGTAAACAATGATTGGACGCAGATCAGGTTTAGGTGGCTGTGCTTGTTGCGCTTGCTGCGCGGAAGTTATGGCTCCTGCTGCTTAATTGTGGAGGGGGGAGTGGCCTACAGCGCTGCACGTCCTCTTGCATTTCTGTTAGCTCATTTGCATCAGCCTTGGCGGGAGGGAGATCGCACGTGGGAGCCTAGAACCTTACACATCTTCTTTCTTCGTCTTAGATGGGAAAACTAATTAAAATCTAAAATAAAAATACAGCCTTAAAAAACTGGCTACCACTTTTCCCCTCTTACGGAAACACGGCTAGGGAGAACAAGCAGTTTGACCACACTTATGTTACCCTGGTTAAGGGGTGTGCCTTTTATTTGTGCTCTATTAGAGCGCACATACCTGGTGTTGCAGGAAATCGCAATCCTCTTCTGACCTAAATATCACTTTTTCTCGCAGTTGCGGTGTGCAGAGAAATTACTCGCACAACACCACAGCACTGCTACACCAGGTACAGTAGTTAACTTTCAAGAAAATACCTGTCAATATAAGACAGTGCTGAGCTCATGCATAGAGCATGGGGCCTTCGGAGAAAACATTATGTAATAACACTCCTACGTCTAGTAATAAAGACACTACCAACATTTCTCAAAGCAGGTTTTATGTCTTAGTAATATTCTGACAATTTTTTGTATTTTATTTTAAATGTTCAGAATTCTACACCGAACCTATATATCAAAAATGCCGCAGACGCTTATTTATTAGCCGGTAAGCTTTCGCTTAATAATTCTGTTTCTGACTTCTCTAGTCGTACTTAAGTTTTGAAACATGAATCATCGTTTTCCTTGCCGAATACCGATAAACTACAAGTAGTATACATAAGTCTATATCAGAATTAGAAAGATTTTTCAATAAACAACGCATTTATAAGCACCTTTCTGGTTGTCATTTCTTGTCTGCTGTTTACGTAAGTAGTTTTTCCGGTTCATTACATCTTCCAAGGTATTATTAGGGTCTTAACAACTGTGTTTTCCAAGCACTTTTTAATATGTGATTCATTTATGCACGGAGTGACGACATAATTTATTTTCCGTTACGATTTAGAGGATTCCCATTAAAGCCAGGAATATCCAAATACAGTAAACAAACTCCATTTTGTGTTTTAGAAATGTCTAAATTTTTGCTGTAGAAACATTTCAAGGTGCCGTATGATGTGAATTCAGTGCCATCAAGTTAAATACTCTCAGTTTAGAATTCACCACCAACATTTCAATATTGGGTTCTAGATGAAATCTTAATCATTTGGAATTGGCTGTTATAAATCGGATACGTACCTGTTTGCTGGCTATTTGCATGTTTGATTATTTTGTAAAGGCAGTAATAATACATATAATAATGTAGTAAATAGGGTTTCTATTTACATTATTAATATTGAATGTTACACGTTTAAAAAAAAGTGTGAATTCAGTGCTGACGAAACTTGTCCAATTTGTCATTTTGTATTTTTAACTTTCCAGCAATGCTAATGCATGTTTTTCTTGATCAAAATTCGCCGGGAAAAAAATATAGCACGAAAATAAATATTCCGACAAATCCATCATTTGTTTTAAAAAAAAAGTGCACTTGCGCTAGAATATGTTGATTCTTTTTAAAAGTTATCTTTTGTTAGTGCAAAAGTAATATAAATGAGGCAAGCTATTTTCAGAGGTACTTATAACATGAGCAGCATGAATAATACGAGGATCAATCTGTAGCAGACACACACATTGGCTATAACAAATAGATGTAAAGTTATACAATCATATATTTAAAAAATGTTAAATCTGCCTGGGACTGAAAAGTAACTAACTAAATAGACAAACCTCCCTTACTGTAACCATATGATTCACAGGGTAACACTCACTTTCCTACGTATTTCCATATTTAAGAATGGTAATCGAGCAAAGGTTCCGCATCTGCATCTCCATATAGCTATCAGAAAAATAATTTTAAAATGAAAATAAGGAAATATAAATTAAGCACACTTGATAGTAGAGTTTATGAACTTTCGTATACTTGCACACGTTTTATAGTTATTATATTGTTGTTAGCCTGTAAATCTTCTTAGCTCTTGTGTTACAACTAAGAAGTTTGTATAGGTACTTGACAAGGTAGCCAGCTAAGCCAGTTTCGTATTTAATTTGAGAGTTAAGAGATTTTGGGAGGCATTAGTAGTCTTGTTTGAGGGTCAGGGAGGATTAAATTGAGAAGGACGTGGACAAATGCTGGAATGAAATGCCAAGGAAAACGAGACACTTCCGAGAAAATCCGTCCTACAGAAGCATCTTCAAACATTATTTTCACATGCCAAAATCCGATTGTAACCATTTTTTGAGTTGAACTGATATCGTTTTGCAGAGATGAGAGCCTTAGCCACTGTGCCAACCACGGGCCCACGTCCGACTTGAAAAACAAAACATTCTTCTATGTGTGTGTAAAATATTCTTAAATCATACATCAAACTACGCTTCAATAAATTCATCGGAACTAGTGGACAACATTACTATGTTCAGTAGTTTGATAAATTACGGCACAAAAAATGTGTCCCTAAATATTCGTTCTTAGAAGGCAGCAGAGTGTAGCATGGGAAGGGCAATACTCCAGCCAGTACTGTGAACAATCGCGTGAGCCATTTCTCGGAATAACCCTTCTGTCCAAGCCTAGTTCCTCGGCTCACCTAACGGGACACACCTGTCCTCGAGAGCATACAACACCCCCCTCACCATTTACAAGTTGATATCACCAACTCTACCAACCTACTTCAGGTTTCTCACTACAGACGAAGTGAGGGAATCTCCTAGCTAGAGGCTGTTCACAGTGAAGTGAGAACTTTAGTGGCACTTCTTTCAACATCTTTCAAGTCTGCAATACTATTGTTAAAGATTTCACTCACAATGCTTATTCTATTGGCGGTATATAGCTAAACGCCGTCAGCATCCATGTGGAATTTACAGTTTTCTTAGGCAATTGTGGAGGTCATTAATCAAGATTGCAAAAAAAAAGGTCCCAAAACTGATCCTTGAGGTTCACCTCTTAATTATTAATTAACCATGTTGGCAACAATTCTTCCACTACGACAATCCGAAAAATTATGAAAAGAACTAAGTATAACTAGTGATAAGTCATGGTTGGCTGAATCAAAAACTTTACTGAAATATTTTGGTTTTAATGGAAGTTTTATTTGGTCTATTGACAATCTTTGATTTTATCACATTAATAAAGGGCAGTACATCAGGAGCTATGAAATGGTCTGAAGCCAGACTGAAATTGATCAAGGAAATTATTTTCTGCGTTATTTTTTAGCACTTCGAGTATGGACAAAGTAGTTTAGAGCATTCGACAGCGTATATACAGGACGATTAACTGCTGCACTTTTTAATGAGGTAATTTAGGTATAGGACGTTCTCGTTTCGTGGGAAATAATCGGCAGTCATTGACACATTGCAAATATGTGTAAATGTGTGCAAAGGTGTCGAAGTTAAATTGACCACTTTTTGGAAAATTTGTCTGTAATTTGTGCTTTAGATTTAATATGATCTACAGCTCTGTATATCTTGCGGGGATTGATTTCGGTTTAGATAGTAGTATGTTTGTGTTATAAAATTTAATACATTCTAAGAATTTTGTCCCGTTTGCTCGGGTTTGTACATTTTATACATGTTATGTAAAGTATTGATTTGAATCGTTTGGAGGATTGGTTGTAAACATATGCTCAATTTTAACCACGACTGCTCCTGATTTACGGAATCTTCCCCATATTTTTTTAATTCGCCTTATTAGAGTTTTGTCACTTTCGTAAATATTTTATTTTAACATTCATTTTTAATCGGTCACACATATAACTTATTGGCTTGTACTATTTTTCCATCAATATTGGCTGCATAAACGTTTAGTTTCCTTGCTTAGCAAAGCTTGGCCAGGATGATTCACGAAGTGGTATCAAGTTACAACCAAGGTATGGGCGGATGGCTGATGCGTTTCGTTGCCACAGGAATGTGTTTGTTATACAGGCTGATTACATGGTCATATAATTAAAGTTAGTGTATGATTATATTTTGGAGTGTGAATATCTGATGCAATTTGGTCTCTGTAGCATCTTTCAGTAGTGCACTTATGTTGAAGGATATGATTTTTCTGTATGTTAAAAATTTCGGTAGGAGTTTGGTTACTCTTACATAATACGATACGTATACTAGGCCGTGATGTGATAGTCTGCGAACTGAAGTTTGGCCACTAACAAGGATTTTATCTAGTTTAGAAGTAATATTAATACCTAAAAACGTAAGTAGAATGATTTAGCGAAGTTTGGAACAAGGGTACCGGGAACTGGAGTCGAAACCGGACACCACCATCTTGGAATTTTCCTCTTATTTTCAAAATTTCTAATTTTCCCTTATAAAAAAAGAACCGATCACCAATTAGCAAAAAAAAAAAATATCCTCTTAAAAATGAACTTTTCGAGCCATTGTAATGAATTTAGGGTGATCGTTTTCTGGGGCAGAGCATTGGATTGTCTTTCCGACAATCTTCCAATACTTCCATAAACCTTCCTATTTTTCCATATATCTTCACAATCATTTCATTAATCATTCATAAACCTTCCTATTTTTCCATATATCTTCACAATAATTTCATTAATCATTCATAATCTTCACCATTCAACAACACGTGCAACACAGTCTGCACCGCACACTCCGCAATCAGTTCTGCATGATCTACAATCAACTTGCAATCTTTGCAATCCGCAGTAATCTTTCCATAAAACTTGCAATATTTCCATCAATCCATCGCAATCCTCTTCTTCAGCAATATTTCCATCAACCTTTCGCAATATTTTGTAATCTTTCCATTAATATTTCGACCAATCTCGCAATCTTTCCATCAGTCTCATAATATTTCCCTCGGTCTTCCAACATTCCCATTATTCTTTCGATGAATAGCAACAGCTAGCTCGAACCTTCGATCAATCAATTGTTTGGTTCCTACCCATATGTATATCAATTACATTCGTATGCCAACTGTCTCCAAATTTGTACGTGATGACAGACTTAATATTTTGTATTCAGTGCACTATCAATGCATCTTTGTGCTTAAACTCCTCATTGATATTATGTATGCAGTTCTTTACATTAATAGTTAATTTTCATAGCACCACTCTGAATTTGTGATGGAAAAAAGAATACAACACACCAAAATAAAGGAAAAAACAGTTATTTTCTAATAATAATTTTTTATTATTTGGTAATTATGATTCCAGAAAAAAATTTGTTTATATCATCGTTTAATACAACTCCTAACATTCAGTTCATCGATGATTGGATATATCTAAAAATGTGTGAGAGGACCCCAAGGTTTTGCACGCCAATCAAACGTATGAGTCTATCAACAAGTTCCTTAGGGTCTTCGGGAAATATGTAATGAGTAGTTCTGGCGCCTCCTGTCGTCTTCAAAACGACGGTTGAAGGAAACTTGGAGAAATGTATGGTAATGTCGGGAGAGTACTCATCTTTAACACTATCACTGTATTCATAGCCATAATCATCAACGCTGTTTTATGGTTGTATTCACTTCCGATTCATAGTAAATATCATATTTTCTTTTATTTTTAGAAGTTGCAAAACTTCACCATAAGTATTTAGAGACGACGACCGTTTATTTTGAAGTTCGTCGACTTAATGCTGGCAACTTGCAAGTGTACGTTCCAGATAATCCGAATCTACCAAGCCTTGTAGGTCTCTCAATTTTTTTCTTAACTGCCTCGCCATAATCATCTGTGCAATCAGTACCCATTGTGGCAGCGATGGGTATTGTTGACATCACTTGCTGGCTCCCAGTAGACGAACTCTTGCAAATCTCGATGTGTTCCTTCAATGTATCGCCTTGCATAAACTGCACGTGTCCATTGCTGTAATACTTCATCGCGCGAAAATATCCTTCGTACAGGCGGTTCTCTCATGTCTCCGAGTATGGCAGCTTTTGCTGAAGATCCTGCCACACTAGTATCACTGTTTCCATGTAATTTTCCAGAAGTGGGATAAGGTACATACATAGAGGAAAGCTCTACAGTAGACTTACTACAATCATTGGCTTGCGTCATCAGCGAGATATTAGCATCATTATGCATCCATTCAACCAGACATTTTGTCTAGTTCGTTGATCACATTACCATGCAGTTACACCTTCAACAGTTTCTTCCAGTCATCTTCTTCGCTCATCTCGAAGCTTTAACTCATGCTCCGCAAATTACCCCTCATGTTCCGCAACTGATCCCTCATGCTTCGTAACTGACCACCTAATGCTCCGCAAATGATTCCTCATACTCGGTAAATGACACCTCATGCTCCACTAATAATCCCTCGCAAAATCAGGGCTTTGCATTTATGTTGTGGTTTGCTGATATTTTATTTTGTAACTCTCTTCAGGTATAAGGAAATAAGTAAGTGCCTATTTTTCAAATGGATTGAGCCCAATTCTTCTCAGCTCTAGATGATTTACTGAAGCCAGGGCCAAACCCGAACACTTGGAAACTATTTCTTCTTCCTCTTGGCATAACTTGTGTATAATATCGTCAACAGTGCTTTCTATTACATTCGAGATCTCGAATGCCCTAGTACAATATTCACCATCATGGCGCTCTAGTTTCGTATACCTAAAGTCCAGCAACATATTATATTTTGCACTGCCACATTTTTCCAACTCGTAGATCACTTGGTTTATCATATTAGATTTTATACTTGACATGAATCAACAAACATTTTTCGATATAATTTACATATTCGGTGAAACATAATATTTAAAAACATCCCTGAATGCAGATCGCTTCTGGAAAATACCAATTACATTAAGCTTCGACTCAGAGAGCACTGATTTAGGTTGTGTTGTACAATCAGGTGACGTTAATGTAGGTCACATCTTAATGTTCGTTGAAGTAAAAGGAAGACCTTATTCACAGTTCATCATTGTTGTATGACGAGAGAGCCCTTTCTAATGGATGGTTTCAGAACGACAACTACCACTTTTGTATATAAAAGTGATTCTTTTTATAGTAAAAAGTCCGGCTTCTGCCCACAGAAGATATTCTTTCATATATTTTGAATGTAGAATATCTGAGAGCACTCTGAGAAAACCCATATAGGTACTCGTTCGCTCCAAAAGAAAACACGCAGGTACCCTATACGCCTCCATTATCAAAAGAAGTGCCTGACAGACTTAAAACATGCTAGTTTACATTTCCTGCCGTGGTACTAGTAGTAGGGAAATGATGAGTGTGGCACAAGGGCAACAGGCATGGGAGCAGAGGAGCCGGGGAGCCACTATGTTGTTACATCGCCGATCGCCATATTGGATGTCATTAACCTTTAACTCCTGACCCACGACCTTTGACCGTAAAAAAAAAACAAAAACCCTTTAAAAAATCCCAAAAAAAAAATTCTTACAAATTGCCACAAAAAATCCAAAAAATTCCGAAAAAATTCCGAAAAAATGCATTAAAAACTTAAGAATCGGGGTTATATCAGATGATGCGATGAACTACTTTCTTGTGAAAATGTAATTACAAAATAATAATAAATATTATCATAAAATAATTTTTTTTTACATTATTTTTTGTGTGTCGTATCCGTTTACTCCTCGCAACTTTAAAGTTGTGCTATGAGCACTCGCTTATAAACGTTAAGATATCGAAATAGAATGATAGTAAAGACTTTAGTATAAAAATGCATGGACAGCTGACTGCATACACAAACATGAATTCTGCTGACATGTACAAATTTGGAGACAGTAGGTGAACCATTTTTCTTATATGTATGGATACAAGCTGATGACAAACAGAAGAATTGATCGAATGATCGATCGAAGGATTGGTGTTGTGGATTAGTGAGGAAAGGTGGGGATTGGTATGTGGATTGGGATTGATTGATGTCGTTTAGTGTGTGGATTGGAATTGATTGGTGTGGATTGGTGTGACTTAGTGTGAAATGGTGTGTGCATTGGTGTGGACTGGTGTCTGGATTGGTGTGTGGATTGGTGATGATTTGTGTAGATTGGTGTGTAGATTGGTCAGAATTAGTGAGGATTGGTGTGGATTGGGATTGATTGGTGTGGATTGGGATTGATTGGTGTGGATTGGGATTGATTGATGTGGATTGGTGTGTGAATTGGTGTCTGAGAAGAGCACGAATGATTATCGTCCTAGCTGCCCTCGTACATTCCAATCCTCCAGAGCCTGGTAGCGTTGAAATTTAAATTAAAGTCAATTAAGCCTATATAAATGCTGATCCATACCATGATTATAACAGTCGTGCATGTGGTCGCTATTAGAATGGTGGGCCTGGTTTAGTCACATAAACATACAATGTGAAGGTCACCTACATCTAATATGGCGGTAGTGGTCAGTAATGTAAAGTGTTTGCTGACTTTTATGTATTTATTCTGAATATTATGTTTACAAGGTCATTCAATGCCATGGGGTCACTTTCGAGTTTACCTGAATCTAATATGGAGGTGGTAGTATGTAATGTATTATGTATCTTTTCTCGAATTTTTGTTTTCAATGTCAGTCTAGGTCATGGGGTTAAGGTCGAGGTAGTCTGCATCTACTACAGTGGTAGTAGTCTGTAATTCCATATGCTTGTTGACTTGTGTGTATTTATTCTCGAGTTATTGTTTTCAAGCATATTCAAGGTCATGATATCAATGTCAAGGTCAGGGGTCAAGGGTCATATGTCAAAGTTCGATTGCTATTGGGCACTGGCTTCCAAGATGGTGAACAAGTGATGTATGCTAAAATAGTGGTCGTCTACCAAGATGGCGGTCGCATATCAAGATGGCTGACTGGAATTGGCGAGGGGGTGGAGGCCTGTCGACTTAGTTGTCAGGTGAACGAGGTGGGAAGTACCTTCGGAAAATTTAATTTTTTAAAAGTAATTTTTGATAATTATTTTTTATAAATTTACTAATAATTTTTAATGGCATCTTTTTTGGTATTTTGCAAATTGTTGTGTTTTTTGGGCAAAGGTTAAGGTCAAAGGTCAAAGGTTAAAGTCAAAGGTCAAAGGTTTGACCGATCCACTTGCCCTGACACCAAGGTCATATGGGTCTAATGCAGAGTCATTGATCCTTCTCGCTTGCTTCGTGAAAAATTAAAATTTTTTAGAAATCCTTTTAAAATACTTTTTAATGAATTTTAATAACTTTCTAATAATACATTTTTGGGAATTATTTAGAATTTGTTGTGCTTTTTGGACGATTGTTAGGAATTTTTTTTTTGGGTATTTTGGATTTTTTTTTGGGTTCAACGTCTCCTGGGTCAATTTCAAATGTCAAAGTCAAAGGTCGTGGGTCAGGGGTAAAAGCTAATTATATTCAAGATGGCTCGGTAACATAACAACATGGCAGCTCCCCGGTTCCTGTGCTCCCGTGCCCAATGTGCTTGTGCCCAAATCATCATTTCCGTACTACTGGTAATATTTGTTTGGTACATTTAGCTATTATTTGTCAATTGTTTTCCGAGATATGACAAAAACTTTACTGGTTCGTGTTGTGCTATCTTACAAAATGGTGGATAAATGTAATTATAAATAAAAATTTCATGGTTGTAATATACTCTCAGCATAAAAAGTTAAATTGGAATTGATACGTTGTTCTGACGATATAGCATGCTAAACTAAAATAGCATTTTAAAAATAATTGTCTGATCTACCTAAATATACTTTTATACATCACCTACCGCATTACTATTTGTTTGCAAAATTACAAACTAATAGGTAAGGGTACTTAATTGTTTCCAGAGAGATATGACATAAAAACCTAATTCACGAGACGATATCATACAAAATGTCCGAAAAAAGTTGTTATTTTTTACATAAATGATGCTTGTAGTCAAAACTGCTAGCATACAAAATTTCGTCGAAATTGGTCACATTGTATGTCATTTATAACAAATAAACCATAAATATTATAATTGTCATCATTTTGAAAATAACTGCCTCGTGAATTTGACCTTGAGTAGAGTACTTATGTGCTAAATTTGGTGAGAGTTGGTTTAGTAATCTTCGAGATATAACATAAACTTTTTGCTTTTGCATGTGATGCTATATATTGTTAATACCACGATCGTTGCAGCTATGGGAGAATAAATTATGACGCCAGGGTTTACTTTACTCGCTTATTTTGCAAACACGAGACACCGCACCATTCTTCATTGCGACACGACAACGTTTGTACAAGAAGAAACATGTTGCCAACTTAGACCTACAAAGTATAAACAACAAAATTCCAACATTAAACAACTTTTACCTATTTAAAACACGCCCCCTTTCAATACCTTAGTGAAGATGTCTGCTAGGTTAAGCTTTGGCCTAGTAGAAACATAATCAAATTTTATCAAATTTTCAATTACACATTCTTGCACATAGTGGAACTTTACATCAACATGTTTAACCCTTTCAGACGTTACATGATTTAGTATTTGACTGATGGCCCCTCGGTTATCACATCGTACAGTTCATGGCGTGTCGATGAATCGCGTCTGACCTAGCTCGCCCAACAGACCTTTAATCCATGCTATCTCCTTCGTGACCTCAGCCATGGACTCAAAATCTGCTTCAACAGTGGACTGTAGAACAACACCGTGTTTCTTGGAACACCATGATACTGCCCCTCCTGCTAATAAATTGACATACCCACTGCATGACTTTCGGTCAACCTTGTCATTGGCGAAGTCAGCATCACAAAATATCTTTACTTGGCTGTAAATCTTGTAGTAGCACAATTTTAAATCGCTAGTCTTTCTTAAGTATCTAAAGAGACGTACTGAACATCACGCAAGTCACACGACCTTGGTCTACCACACATACGACTGAGTTTGCTTACAGCAAATGCCATATCCAGTCTGGTAACACCTGAAAGATACAATAAACATCCAATTGCTCGTCCATAAACCTCCTCATCAAAACCTACACCCTCCCCTGGAAAGCCACCAGATTTACTCATTTCTAGGGGTGCTGATACACCATTTGCGTTGTTCATACCAAACTTCTCTAATACCTGGTGTATATAGTGACTTTAGTCCAAAGTGACTATATCACTGTTTGGTTTGGTTACCCTAATTGAGAGAAATTGTGAGGCGTGAATTGGCATTCTTATGTTTAGAAGGTTTGACATTTGGTACTTCAGCCAATCAATCTTGTTTCTGCTTCCCCGTACACAAATATCATTGACATACAAAGCTATGAAAAGTTCCTTAAATTCGTCAATGTAGATGCAAGAGTCGTATATACATGGCTTCAAACCCAAGTTCCACAACAGACCATTAATGTGTTAGATCCACTCTCTACCAGATTGCTTTAATCCATACAAACTTTTATTAAGTTTACAAACATAGCTTTGTCTACCTCATTACTTTCCTCAAAATACAAAAGCTGTTCCATGTAAATCTCCTCATGCAGGTAACTATTTAAGTATGCTCACTGTACATCTAAACATTCATGTTCCCAATTATTCTCTACACCTAGTGCCATTAGAATTCTAATCTTCCTACGTTTGACAACAGGACTGTAAGTCTCATAGAAACCAACACCTAGAACTTGAGCAAAACCTCTGGTCACAAGTCTGGACTTCAGCCTTTCCACTACCCCATAAGGATTGTGTTTCACTTTCAAAATCTATTTACAAACAATAAAATTTTTGTGATTAGGTCTTTAAACTACAGTCCATACAATTTGCAGTTTAAGATTCTTAATTTCTTCCTCCATTGCCTGTAACCACATGTCTTTGTATTTACCACTAAGAGCATCATTAATATCTATAGGTTCACTTATATCTAACAATTCACATTTGACTGCATTACAACAGATACATCCAGTAAGTTTAGGGATTTTCTGAGATACCTCCCATGGATTGTTATTCACAAGACATTTACAGACATTATAACAGGTACACTTAATGGATTTTGGAACCCTTGTGGATCCCCTTGTCTGGTCAATTGCTTCATTCTCAATATCTGCAGTGTTTTGCAACATTATTAACAGCATAAATTGAAATTGCATCACTCAAAATCATATTGTTGAGAGTTACAACATTGTCACTTTCTCTCCCTAACATGTCATTAACATGCTCACCTGTATTTACAATTTTATCATCACTGCCTACTACAATTTCAGCGTTGTCTACCTCAGAGCTATCACATTGATTCATGTCATTGATCCTTACTCTATCATCTGGTATCGCATGGGGTTCATCATCACAAGCAACTGTATAGTATTCTAACAACTAAAACATTTTTAGATTTGGTTCCTTTATTTCACTCACCTCAAAATGTTTGAACGGAATTGCATTTTCTTAAAATGTTACATGATGCGCAATTGCAACCTTCCTCACATTTTCTTGCCAGATTCTATAACCCTTTCTGTGATCTGTATACCCTACAAACACAAATTTAACAGCCCTTGGGTCAAATTTGGCAGATAACTCGACTCTAATCCAAGCCCTACACCCAAATACCTTCAGCCTCTACAGTATTTACTTAGTAATCATTTTACCTGACCACACTTCATATGAAATCTTGTTTACAATAGCTTTACTGGGACACAGATTACGCATGAAACATGCAGTGTTTACAACCTCTGTCTACAAGTATGTGGGAACACCAGATTGTATCAACATGCACCTTGCCCTTGCCATCAGTGTCCTATTCTGTCTTTCTGCCACACCATTTTGTTGAGGGCACTTAGACACAGTGCACAATTCCATTCTATTGTCTAAACCTTTGAAAATACCTACTACAATATTCTCCCCCTCCATCAGATTGTAAACTTTTATTTTTAAACCCTTAGCATTTTCCACCTCAACCATGAAGGAAACAAAATCCCTCATAGTGTCACTCTTTCTGTGCAAAAATTTAACCGCAACAAACCTGGAAAAGTCATTTATGAGGGTTAAAACATACATTGAAACTCCAAAAGAACATGGATTAAGCTCGCTCATTAAATCACTGTGAACCAATTCTAGTATGTTTATAGTGCACCTGTTACCTCTTCTCGGGAAAGCAACATTCGTCATCTTACCATTGACGCATACCTCACACTTAATACCTTCACATGCCTTAGTTGAACTAAGATCAGTTAACCCTGGAATTTTCACAAGTGCTACCTCATGTATATGACCAAGCCTCTCGTACCACACGGTAACTGCTCATAGTGCAAATGCATCTATTACTTCTTGCTTCCATTGCTGCTCCTCTATTGCCACTACACTTCTTGATTCGAGCTTGCTGACAGTCTCAAGTAAGTAAATTCCACCATTTTCCTTTGCGGAAAAGACACTTGCTCTTTCTTCCTTTTCAGTGTCTACACCCATAGCACAATTTCTATCAAATTCTGTATTGATACTCTTCTCGGCAAGGCATCTCACGGATAACATATTATATTCCAAGTCAGGTACATATAGAAATTCCCTCAACCCTAGAGTCCACCCATCACATTTACCTGTATTTTTGATGTGTACAGAACCAATACCCTTTACAGCCACTTCACCTTTCCCAAGTGTAACACTTCAAATGTTACAAACACTGAGCGCAAAGGAATCATGTGGAGTGATTAGCCAGAATCTAACACCCACGTTGTCGGTTCAACTCTGAAAAATAATGCTCTACTTGCAATGCATCCCTTAAATTTGTTCTGCCAACCTTTACCATTATCATTCCCTTCTTCATTCTTATTATCTCTACTCTTCTTTGATGCTTCATAGAACTTTCGTTCTTCATAGATTGCAGAAATATGTCGAAGCTTGCCACATGTAAAACACTTTACTGGACTGTCCACCCGGTTATTGGTGAACTGTTTAGAATCGTGACTCCACACACAACAATCATAACATTTCAAGTCAGTCTTTCCACCACTGTGACCTTGAAAACTTCCTCTGTTACGCTGTTGAGCAGCTCTTAGAGTTGTACTATGTTTTTTCTCCAGAGTTTCAACCTTCCAGTCGCCTCTGCGTTGCATGTTGTTTTCCAGCACTCGATACCCTAACCTCACTTTCGTTATTTTCCTTTTCCATTTCCAACCTTTTCTCCTCAAGGAGAAACTTGCACTTGACATTTAGTATGTTAATTCCTTCTTCATTTTGTTCCAAACGTCTTACCATAATCTCATAATTTACCCTGGTCAAACTCTGCAACATCAAAGCGGCAACAGTTTTATCTGTAAAAGGCATACCACATTCAGCCAACTGATTACACCAATTTTAAATTTTAGCCATGTATTCTCTCATTGATACTGCTTCTCTCTTCTTATAAACACAAAGTTCCTTTAGAACTGTAACCAAGTGCATCATATCCACATTGCAGTTGATATCCTTTATCAGCTCCCATGCTTCTGAAGCCCTGCTTCAAGTCTGACAAGCATGCCAATTATGAAATCCAAGCAATTTTATGCCAGTACTCCTGTCCTGGCAAAGGCTGTCCTACCTGAACGATTTATTTTTCGTCCTGCCAACTGGTGAAATGTGTGACAACTACAATTTTCTGGAGTACGATTAAATTATGCTATTATGGGGTTAGTGTGTTTACAAAACTACATGATGTTAATGAACTTGGTTAGCAAGTCTGCTTGGTTATTTGCCACGCCTGTATTAGGTAGCCCAGATTAACAACCTGTACTTTTGTTTGAAGAGGGGTTGCTATTAGAAGAGGCAATATTTTTGTTGCAGAAAAAAGGAACATTGTTTTTCCTCGCGCCCACCCCCACCACACCCCGCAACGTCATGGAGTGGCGACGTCTGAACGCTTCCAAACGCTGAACTATTCTGAAGAGAGGCGCGCGGCGCTCCTGGCACGGCCGAACGCTGCCTGGTGGCTACTACTGGAACCAAGTTCAGCCTCGCACACTGTGGCACCTTCCATGCACCTCTCTACTATTCCTGCTGCCTCCTTGACCTTCCCGAGCCACGTTTTCACGTATAAACGTTCGTCCCCAGCCCGAGAAAGTGTGCAGTGTTCCTCTTCGATGATAGATCATGTCTAGACCACTTCGTACTTCGGGGCTTCAGCATGCTAGAAGCATTTTCGCGTAAAATGAGTATGCAAATTAAGTATTGCAATGGATGTAGTTGTTATGTTTGGAGTAGAGTATCCCTTTTAGTAGTGTTTTTTTTTTTTTTTAGCGATTTTTGTGTATATGGATTTTGGTAGGGAAGTGTTTCTCCAGTGTTTTGATTGTGTGAATTTTCAATATGGTAATTTATGGGAATGTTTGTAAGAGGTGGATTCATAATTATGTTTTTTTGGCGTGAGTAGGAATGGTCTCTTGGACTACGATTTGCCAAAATAAATTTACTGCCAAGGAGTTTAGTGGATATTTTACGACGTGCTTTATGATCATGGTTAAGTGTAATGAGGGTTTGTACTTCTTCCCAATGGTAGACTTGAAATTAGTATTCCATGTTGTACTTTTTAGTGAATCATCAGGCGTACTTTACTTTTAAAGTTCTAATGGTACTTGCTTTACTCAGGGAGTCATTTTACCTTTTTTTTAATGGGATTTCACAAGTGTTTATTCAGGTTGGTTGATTTCTAAGGATATATTAATATTGTTGTATTTTGTTTGTTCCAGTGCATGTGTGTCTCTCCTTCTCCTAGTTCGCCTATTAGTAGCAAGCAACAGAAATTTACAAATGCAATTTGTATCTTTTTCCAAATCAAGTTGTAAAGTATTTGTTCTTGGTGATAATGTAGAGACGGTCCTCAATATACGTGTATTAATATTGGAATTTTTGTTTCCATGCTTTCTTGATTTTTTTAGTGGTGTGCGTTCTTCTCCTTGCCTTCCTTTAGGCCTGTTACGCCCTAAAGGGGAGGTAATACTTATCTTGCCGTCGTACAATATCTAATGTCATTAAGCGACATGTTGTCCACCGCGGTTTTAACGAAGTACAGAGCATCTTGATTTTTATTTACACTCAGCTTCGTCGTCCGAAATATCTTCAGTAATGGTCTCAAATTACCTTCTTTGCCCCCTTACCAGCTTTCATTCGTTCACTCCAATGTGTATAATTTGACTCTATAAGAATCGGTACAATGTGGCGATCTCTTCCAGCCGCCGTCTTCCAAGCGTACCCTTGCTTCCTTCGTCGAAATTCAACCAAACCTCGATTGCCCGTACACAGACTTTATTCACCCTAAAACTATCACTACATAATCCAGCATCCTTGGCTCATAGCCTGATATTACCAGGATCGTTGCAGCTACAGGAGAGTAAATTATAATGCCATGGTTTTATATTGCAAACGCGAGACAACGCACCATTCGCCATTGCGACACGACAACTTTTGCACGAGGAGAAACCTGTTGCCGACTTAGGTCTACAAAGTATAAACAATAAAATTCCGACACGAAACAACTGTTACCATCTCATAACACCATCTTCCAAAATGGTAGACATTTTTTAAGTAAATGTCTAACTTAGTCAAAACCTATAGGATTCAGGCGTACTTACTAGGTAATATATGGATAATATATGTGTAGGTATACCGAGTTTGGTAAAATTTGGCTCACACATTCAAAAATTGAAAGGTGGGACACATACAGAGACACACACACACCTACCACATATTACCCTGTAATTCCTACAGAAAGTAGGCTTAAAGCTGCTATGTATTGGAATCACATGTCTCATAACACTCGTATTTTAATAAGTATATCTGGTGTTGTTAGTAACCACTTATCTTTGAACAAAGGAAATTGATATATCTGGAGTATCAAGATATCCTGAATTTTTTATTTGCACTTTCTTTCGTGTTTTACAGAACAATTTATTTAGCCAGTGCAATAAAAAAGCAGATGAAGACATAACAGCATATAATCGCAAAATATACGTCACTGCATGGTTGCCATATTTATCTTAAACCGCCGCTCACCTATAGGTCCACACGGGAATATCTTGATTTTAGAAATTACCAGTACCTTCTTTTTTACAAGAATTTTTATAACTTTTGAATTAATGGCGATAATTGTGTGATGTAAGGGACATTTCCTATATACATTAAACAGTTTTAATTATGAATGAATTTATTTTGATAAAAAATAAGTTCTTCATAGTTATAAAAGACAGTGAATTTTACATTTCTTTTTATTGCGTGATTTAAATTTTAAATATGCTTATTACTACTCATCTCTTATTGACAGACATGTGCTACCGCTGAGTTTTCGAAAGTTAATTTAATTTTACACCAATCTTTCATAAATTATTTTATTATATCTCTAAAGAATTAGACAGCATATTCCATGAGAGTGCGCTGGTGGCAACCTTTTTTCCCGGCTTGATTCACTAATACCGCTAATGCTCAGCTCCTATAAATGCTATGGCAATTTTTAATACGCATAAACCTTCCTTGATAAATGCAGGTGATAACAGTATAAACCGTATCCAAATCCGTTCAGTGGTTCTCGAGATTACTGCATTCATACAAATAGACAGACACACTCGCCAAGGACATCCTTTTTTTACATGTATTGGTTTATGATTATGGCAATTAATTGGCTTTCAACGTAGATAATATAAAAAATTTGGTATGCTGCGACACTAGCGCTTACTTAGAGGTGAAAAATTTTAGTTGTCCAAATAATGTCATTGAGCTTTCTAACCTGAGTAGAATAAACCTTACCAGTACTTACAAAGCCAGCGCATAATATACCAGAGAATGTATATTGAGAAACTTTAGGAGACTAATTAGTGATTAACACTTCTGTTTGAAAATACCATGTGTTCAAATAACTAATACTTTAAATATACATTTTTGTAATAGGCCCTTAATGTTTTATTTTTTCAAAGATTTTTAAAATCTCTATTTTGTGGTCTCTTAGGCTTGAGATTATATGAAATACAGATATGAGTGATTCGCGAAACCGAAGCTGCTCAGTGAGTAAATAAGATCACAGTAGAATATAAAAAAACGCTTCAATCCGTTCGGTCCCGGACTAATTGATGAGCTCAAGTGTTGCATTCGTGAAATATTTTGGCAAGCACTGTACTTATGTAGAATGTGCTTCTCAGACCCAGTGAACAACATGCTGCCTGCATGTTCACTGATGTCAGACCACAGACGAGAGCAACAGAAACTTCGGCAAATCAGATTACTCTCAAAGACAATTGCCAAAACACTGTGAACTGATTATTTTCTGTGTATAGTACCGATCATACATTCAATATGTGTGCAACATGTTGACGACCATGGACATATAATTAATTTTTTTGGGAGAGAGCAACTTTTAAGCGGTCTATTGAACGACTAATAAAATTTATTCTCTTATGAGTTGAGAAAATTTCGATTTTACAACATAATTTTTTTTTTCAATTATGTTATGATACTAAGATGGGAGCATCGTTAAGTCCCGGTAACACTATCAAATTTTTGCCTTCAGCTATATATGACAGTAAAATTGGAGGACAAAATAAGGTCATAAAATGTTTCCTTCCAGCAATTTTTATCGAATAATCTTGAAGGTGTTTGATAATGACACACGCTGTCAACATTTTTATTGGAATAATGAATTTTTAAAATATTATTTAAAAATTATTTTCATAGTGAGATATTGCTTTTGTTTTTCCATGTGGTCTATTACAAGAATAAATACAAGTAATATTGTAATTTATTTTCATTTCTTTAGTAAATTAAAATCTATTTTATAATATGTTTTTCCTAGTCAATGAAACAAATTACTCTGTGTTCGTAATATAATGTGCAGTATTCACTTAAAAGAGCATTCATGCTTAGAAAGCTTCTAAATAAATAAATAATCTTCATAACTTACTTAGTTTCCAGCAATTGTTCGTTATTTTACGTTTCTTGACGTCCATTTTAGTCACGCACGATTCTGATTGGCTGTGACCGTCAAACATCAAATAAATTTTATAACCAGTCCAATTTTCAAAAGTTTGATGGAAATTGAACCCATCCAACTTTTTCTCAGACAAAAATGGTGGCGTTTATGACGTTTCGATGATAATTGTCCAACTTTATTTGACCAAACTTATTGGAAGCAGTTTGTCGGAAAACTTTTTGACAGTGTAACAGGGGCTTTAGACAATAAAATTAAAAAGAAAACTGATCACAAGGCAAGCGAGCTACCATTGTGCCAAAAGAACACTCGCTTACTTGCCAAATATTAAAAATTTATCTTACGTAAAACCTAAATGTCAATGTTAAAAACTTTCACGTATTGTACAAGACATTTTTAGGCACGTGTAATTAACAAACAATTACGTTTCCGCAGTGAAAATAATTAATATTTACTTATAAATAGCCCAGCACGCACAAGGCGCAGAACTTCTCGATCGCTCGTCAGAGAATCTGCTTAGCTCCATTCCTTATCTATCAACATCGACGAATACACGACCTTTAAAAGTGCCATTTACTGGGAAACACACAAAACTGAATAATGCGATTTCTAAAAACATATATAGAGTGAGCTTCGGAGCCTCTGACTCCAAAAGTAAGAAGCTTGGCAAAGGTCGACAGTAAGGCAGTATGGAAACATTCGCCCCTAGCACACAAAGACCTATTTTAACAATAAGGCCCACACATCTTAGAAACATCACAACTATATGCATTTCTTGAGAATCCAGAAAAATTGTAAACTTCATGAAGCCGCTTAAATCAAAACGGCCTGTGCATTTATTAACACTTAATGAACAAACTTGATTGATTTTATAAGATATATTTATCCATCTTAAAATTTTCTTGTGTAGTAATATTTTTGTGCAACTTAATGCATAGCATACATTTTCTGACTACTCATATTTTTCTGTTTATTTAATGCTTGCAAGCTATGTTTACCTTGACGGAGGGATGGTGGAGCAAAAGTGTTCAGTTTAGAGGTTGGGAGATAGGTAGGATTATACCGGAGGTGGTACTCTCACAAGATCTAAAACTATACTGCTGTCTGTTTGGTGTGGAGGCCTCTCACTGGCTGATGCTCTCACTCAAACATCATCTGACAAAATTTTACATAAATGTAATTTAATGAATTAAATGAAATGGGCTCTACAATGCCTATGAAATGTACATATCAATAAACTCTTTAACAACTAAACGTAAAAATACATATTACATATATCAAAATAAATACACAAGTTCGACCAGACCACATCGCCGTTGCAACCAAACCTCAATATTCATACCTGCAAATAAACAATAATATCTCTATAGGGTCTGTCCCCAGTCAAGATTAATACATCTATATAATTAGTGTTCGTGGCAAAACATGTGAGTTCATGTTAATTTGCATGAAAACACTTCAAAAATACTTTTCAGATTTTACAGTGGCTTTTTGCCACGTGGCCGTGTGAACCGGTCCACTTTGATAAGTCGTTTTGGAACGTGGTAGGAAAGTCCAGTATTTTAATACTGCCAGTACTGGTCGAACATACTTTAAGATAAAAAAATAAAAAATTATTTGTTATGCATTAAAAGTTACTTTAGAAATTATCATAACTTTTATGCAGATGTCTACATGTCACAATTGCCTCATCTGTGGACATTCAATTAAGTGCACAAAATGGCTCCTCTAGCACACGAGCTGTCAACAACATAATTACGTAAACACAGTATTGCACTCAAATACATTTAATAAATAATAATAAAATATATAGAGACCATTTGTCTCGTACTTATATGACATCGGCAACATGGGAAAATCAAATACTGACATAACATATGGCACTACATAAACATTGACCCTCAAAATGTAAATACTAAAATTAAACGAAAGCACG